>BJFM01003292.1:91737-118792 GCA_016586285.1 Arothron firmamentum | reverse complement strand
TGTGTGTGTGTGTGTGTGTGTGTGTGTGTGTGTGTGTGTGTGTGTGTGTGTGTGAGGACTAAGAGGAAAAACCTTATCTTATGTGTGCAGGTGGAGAACGGTCTGTGTGTGTGCTGCGCACCCACTCATTCCTGCTCCATCAATGAGGTGACCACGCTGGTCCTCTTTCTGAACGCTGACTGTCATTCAGTCAGACATCAGCTGAAGGTGGGTGGACTGAAGAATTGAGTATTTTCACATTTTCCAGGTTTAGCTAACGTAGGTTTTCTCTGCAGGATCTTTTGTTCAGTGCGTGTGGTCTCAGCATCCTGTCCACCATCATCTGCACGCTGTCCACCGTCACCTGCAGTATCCACATATTCTCTCTGGATCTCGTGCACCTGGTGAGTGCTGACCTGTCACCTGACTGACCTTCCTTTTCTTCTTGGAATGGACCTTTCATTAAACTGCGCTCCCTCGTGATCTGCTTCATTTCCTCCCTGTAGTTGGCGCCACATCGCTCCCGGTCAGTCAATCCAGAATGCACCACTCCGCAGGATGCCTTCCTGACCAACATCATGGACTTTGAGGAGTTTGTCCCTCCTATCCCTCCACCTCCCTACTATCCCCCCGAGTACACCTGCAGCTCTGAAACCGACGCTCAAAGGTGCCATTTTGCACGTTTACATTTTTAGTTGCTCGTATTATCTGTGTGTAAAGCGCTGCAGTTGACACAGCCTGTGTGATATTCTGGCGTAGCATCACCTACAATGGCTCCATGGAGAGCCCCATTCCTCTGTACCCCACCGACTGCCCCCCTCCTTATGAGGCTGTGATGGGACAGAGAGTCCCAAGCCAGGTGAGCGTGTGTTCCGTGTGAACCTGAACACGTATCTGCCTGTGTTGACATTTTTCTCCGCCACCACCAAGGCAACCATGTTTGATCCACATGGCACTGAGCTGTCTGGCGAGAGAGGAACGTCGACCGCCTTCAGCGGAGAAGGTGAGAGGCACCACCGGGAATCATCGGATTTGGCTTTATTTAAGTGTGCGTTCACAAATTTGTTGTTATTTTTTTCTAAAGAGTAGTTTGTCATTTTAGTCTCCATGGACAGTGGATCTCTGATGATGTCAGAAATTGTGGACATCCCTGATGATTCCTCACCATCTGAGGACTCCTGCCTGATGGAGGTTGTTCTGAGGAGCCACAGGGGGAGGACCAACAGGACGGCCAGTGAAGGGGCAGATGGGACGGACAGCGGGGAGTACACCTGCTTCCGATATCCCCCGATGCAGACGCCAGAGAGTCCCCTGGCAGGAGGCCCACGAGCCAGGCGCTTCCTCAGAGGAGAGAGGTCCAACTCCTGCTCTTCCCCCAGCACAGCGACCCCCACCTACAGGTGAGGACACGGCCCCATTCATAATCAGCTTAACTGCAGAACTTGATTAGAACACAGACAGAAATAAAGATTTAGTGAACACAGTGCTGAAATATCAAAGTATAAACTCATTTAAGGCAGAGATGTTGTGCTCTGAACCCACAGGTCCCCAGTGCTGCATCGCCAGGCCATGCTGGCCAGCAGCTGCTCCCATCTGGAAGCCATAGTGGTTGCTGCCCCTCAACAGCCTTCTTGCACCCCAGAGTTTCAAATTTGCCCACCCACTCCATCACACCAGGGAGCTCTCCCACCCTCCTCTGCTCCTCCCATCTTATCCTCCCCAGTGGCTGGCGAGCAGGGTGGCGAGCAAGAGAACAGGACACGCCTGTGGATGCAACGAGGGGCTCCACGACGTGAGAAGGAGGGAGAAGGCTCAGTACGGGACAGCAAAGGATGCCTGCAACTAGTGAGGTCACACAGTGAGCCTGGCTTCGGCTCCTCGACTGATACAGGTATGCCCTCCATGACCAAAGGTAAAAAAAACAACAGAAAAACTGAAAACGTTCAGATGTTTCTCTGAATATTTCAGAATGTAAATTGTCTCCTCTTTAGTTGACTGTGGCTCTGGGGGCAGCAAAGTATCCATGGACACAGGTAAGACTTGTCCACGTGACAGAGAGCCCATTTGGTTCCTAATGGCCATCGTTTGTCAACATCTAATGATGCAGAATGAAAAACTACAGAGTCTCCTTACTCTGTGTCTTGATTGAAAACCAAGAAAATTCTTCTTTTCTCATTCACCTCTCAAAGGTCCCCCCTCTGAGGCATGGTTGTTGCCTCGTACATCCCCGCCTCCAGCGGCAGCTCTGCCGCTGAAAGGCGGTGTGAAACTGACGGCCACAGAAACACAGGTCCCCTCCAAAGGTGCCCCCGCCTCACCGCTGCGTCTGCCTAAAGACTGTCACCGCTCCCTGGGGGACCTTAAGGTGGAATGGCCAATGAAATAAAATGGAATGTAGAAATATGTTGGACTGTTCATAATTTTTTTATGTGGTGTGGGGTTTTTTTTCCCCCTCCATCAGGTGACTCGGGGTTTGGTGGCTCGCTTCCTGCAGCGCTCCAAACGCAACCTGGCGCCCTCCTCGGACCACCCTGGCAGTGGCGGTCAGGGGCCAAAGAGGAGGAGCGTAGCCGAGGGCACTGCCGCTTACAACCTTCCCTCAGAACAAGTATGATGAGATCAATTCCAGCCTCTTTATACCCTGTTACTTCAACTTTTACGTGACTAGCCATTACGTCATTATCAGGTCTTGCTAACCCCGTGGAACGCCACTCGCGGACACCCTGACCATCAACCCAGCCACCCCCAGCGCCGTGGACACCACCATTCCCACAGTGACAGTCGCCACAACCGTCGCCATGACAGCTGGGTACCGGAGGGGATGCACTTGCGCAGCTGCGGCGATTTAAGTTTCTCTTCCTCCGCCTCACTTCGCCTTTTGCTGACACCTCCACATGGGTCATCGGGGGCTCTGTACTCAGAGTCTGCACTGTGAGGGAGAGGAGTGTGAAGGAGGGATGGAAAAAAGACATGAGAGATGACCAAGAAAGGCAGACTCAAATGGACACATTCTGATGGTAGCATGTGTGAAGACTTCCTCCCTCCTCTTTCCGAACAAATGGTGCAAACAGTCTAATTCAGCGGTGCTCTTTATCTGTCTGGACACTCACCTGGAGATCATGCAAAGCAACAGACACCAGAGGCAACGTGGTCCTTGTTCCAAGTGAACAAACTACTGGTCAAGAGAACCAGCCAAAATGCAACTTTTTTTTTTTTTTACTGTAATCTCAGCTTCATTCATTTACTCATGAAGACTGGAGACAGAGTTAAACTCTCGACAAACACTATCGGCTAATACGTTAATACGGGTTGCAATATACTTCAACCCTTTTGTACAAAGCACATCAAGAGGATCACTCAGGTGATCGCAAAATTTTTATTTTGTCTTCCATTTAAAAATGCATTTTAGTGTACATGGTTATGCTGAATAAAATGTAAGACAAAAATGTGGTTGTGCATGAGGTAAAAAAAAAAAAAAAATGCCATTACTGTTTTGATAATTTGGGCATTTCAGGCTTTTTTCCATGCATTACCACCTTCACACTGGCCTCCAAAAACAGAACCAGCATTCTAGCATTGACAGCACTGCACGCCACAGGCACACCCTAAACCTTGAAATGTATTATCTGTAGGTGGCCCCTTTATGTGGTGGTTTGATTTGCCTATGTGCATGTTGTTTCTATTTTTGCTATAGACTCCTAAGTACAGCAGGAACTTTGTGCATTCAGTTCCAAACACCAGTGTAAAGGTAATGTCTTCATATGTCTTTAACTGCATGTTTTGGCAATGCTTGGTGCTTTCTTCCCTTACACTGAAGACATATGATAATTCTAATATCTTTATGTTATTCTTGTATGCTGAGAGTGAACTTCTGAGCAATGTGTGTAGGATCCCACTACTTTGGGCCAGATGGCAACAGCGATGTCTCTGCATTCTGGTTTGATTTTAGTATAAATGCATTTATGTCAGCCTGAGCTCATCAGTTAAAGAGCTTTGAACTACACTGTGGCTCTAATGACACAATGACCTTTTGCAATAAATGTAGAGCTAAATGCTATGAGGTTGAGCTTTCACACTATTGCTTGCAGTAGTCCTCTTGTGGTTAGTAGAAATTTTATGACGTGTCTGCAACAGTATGTCAGGGCCTGCTGTCTGGTTACTGAATTTTAAATTTTTTTTTTTTTTTTTTTTTTTTGTCCTTTGGGAAGATTTGGTTGTGTGCTCAATAGGTGACGTCTCCATATGATTAATGGCACATTTTGGACACAGGTATAAATCTAGTTATGAAAAAGTACGTATATACATATGCACTCCATAAAGGCCCTAAGTTGTATTTCTACCTCCTGTCTTGCAGAAAATATGACAAAATGTATATGGCTTCACAAGATAGAACCTGAAAAATAATAAATGTAATTAAATAATTACACAACGTCAGCGGCAAAACTGAGTTTAAATTGTGTACTTTAAAATATAAGTAAATTAAAGCGCAATTAAATACCTACATTTATTTTCGTGAATAGAAATACTATCGGGTCTATTTTATTTATCTTGTCTATTTATTTAAAAAATAAACGCTCAGTTTAAAGAGGCTCGTCTTTAGTCGCCCCACTCCACCTAAGCCCCGCCCCTTATTAATTCTTATTGGCCAGTATTCCTAAAAGCCCATCCTGGTTCGATACTACTCACCAATTAAAGCGTATGATGTCAAATGGAGCTTCGTTTTCCACGCCCATAAAACAATGGACCCTGGGAAATTTAGTCCGAGGACTTCAAATAAAAACGACAGCAGCGAGTCAGTGAACTACAATTTGGACATCCTAATTTCAAGACACGTTCACAGACATCAGTTTAGCATCAAGACGAAGAAATAGAACATTAACAACTTTGTTGCATTACTATTAACAACTTGAGATAAGAGGACAACATAATCATGGTATGTAAACGCGTATGTATATAGCAAAATCCTTGTAGTTTTCTATTCCTTAGTTGGCCTCAGTAACCGATAAAATTCAGGAATTCTATATAATCTAATGTAAGCTAACGCTTCATTCAGAGACAGGGGAAGTTGCTAGCTAATATTGGCAACAGTGTTTATGTCTAGCTTTAGCTAATCGCTTTACGTGCTCTTCGATCCGTTAGTGCCAATTTAACTTTAGAGGCTTATAAAATGCATTTTTAAACATTATGTCGCTAGAAACGTTCCGGTTCAAAGATTCTTGGAACATTTACACATCTTTTAGAGAATGAGACGTCTGCTCGGCTGGTTCACTCATGTCCCTAAAACATTCCGACCGGCGTGCCCTCCCGTCCACACGCTAATGTCGGAAAACACATCTATTCTGCTTTGCAAGTCATTTTCTCAGGGAGGCCGAATCAGCAATGGGACGCACAGCAAAAAGCCACTGCTATCAGACCCTCAGCTGTTCGAAGCCCAGTTTGAGGAGCTGGTGTTGGAGCTAACAGAGAAGGACATCGCTGATCCTGCGCTGGCTGACGCCCTGAGCAGACTGAGAGAAGTATGCCTGTTGGTTTAGCTTGCAGTGCTGTGTCTGACAGTTTTGAGCGGTTGCTTTAAGTTTGTGTTTCTATTCTCTTAGGTGCTGATGTACAATGTTCCAGGAGGGAAGAGAAACCGAGGGCTGTCTGTGATTGGTTCGCTGAGAGAGCTTCTCCCACCTTCTGAGCTCACACAGGACATGGTGCAGCGAGCCCTGTTGGTTGGATGGTGCATAGAATTAGTAAGTTGTGCAACATTACATATTGCTACAATTATTTAAAGGTCTCATATTATGAAAAAAAAAATGCATCTTTGCTGCGGCACACAAACTGGTAAAATGCAGCTCCTGCAGGCTGTTTAAATTCAGCTCCTGTCGCGATGTAACGTTGGGAGTCATTTGCACAGGCTGGCATCATCTGCACGAAAACACTCCCCCTTGTTTGGGGGCGATACGTTTAAAAAAAGATATATCATAAATAACAGTACAACGTCCTGCTGCTTTCAGCTTCAGGCATTTTTTCTTGTGGCTGATGATATCATGGATTCATCTGTGACTCGGAGAGGACAGCCCTGCTGGTACAAGAAGGTGACTCTGGATCCATGTCTGAAAAATGACATTGTTCTTGGTCTTTCAGTACTGTTTTGTTTACCTTGTGTGTTTGCTTTCCAGGATGGAATAGCGCTGGATGCCATCAATGACTCATTCCTCTTAGAAGGTTCCATCTACAGACTACTTCGCAGACACTGCAGGGGTCAGCCCTACTACATCCACCTACTGGAGCTATTTACAGAGGTAGTATAGCTCCCCGGTGATGAATTGAACACATGCACACACAGACAGGATCCTTACACCATTTCTGTTTGTGTCAGACATCTTTCCAAACAGAGCTCGGCCAGGCTCTGGACCTTATGACTGCCCCCCCCGGACAGATTGACCTGAACAGGTTCACAATGGACAGGTAGTACATTTATTCTGTAAATATTACATTCACCGAGCTGTTAAATCTGATAAATTTATTTATTTTTTCTTTTAGGTATAAAGCCATTGTGAAGTACAAAACTGCTTTCTACTCGTTCTACCTCCCAGTGGCAGCTGCTATGTACATCGTGAGTATTACGAACTTAAGAGGGACGATAGAGTAACCTTACATTTTTCGGGAAATGTCAAGTTTCCAGCGCTGTTAAAGATACTACGATAAAATGAAGTGATGAATCATCTGGAAAATATGCCAGAAATGTCGCTGTAATTTGTTTTTGCAGACTGGAATTACTAGCGAGGAAGAGCACAACAATGCTAAGCACATCTTACTTGAAATGGGAGAGTTCTTTCAAATACAGGTAATTACTTTTTCATCTCACGCTGAATAGAAGCCACTGTCCTCTAGCATTATTAACGAGAGGGTGTGTCTCACCTGCAGGATGACTATTTGGACTGTTATGGGGACCCTGCATTGACCGGAAAGATTGGAACCGACATCCAGGATAACAAATGCAGTTGGTTGGTGGTTAGAGCCCTGGAAATCATGACTCCTGAACAGAGATCAGCGCTGCAGGTGGGATGACAACAAATAATGGGAAATGTATGGTAATTGCCATTGAAAGTAATTATTTTATATATTGGAGGCAGTATTTGAAATGCTTTAACAGTCATCTGAATTGCTGGGTGTGTGTCCATGCTACAGACAAATCTGTTAAACCTAAAAACCTCAAAACCAGCCTGCTAAGCATGGTACACGATGCTTGTAGCAGAATTGCTCATCTCAACGTTTCAAAGCAGAATTCCAGGAATGTTTCACTTCATTGTAGTGCGAACAATATTATCCAATCCCTGTCTGTCCATATCAGCCTGAGTCAATAAAAGGTGCACGTACAGTCTCTCTCCTTGCACCAGAGTGTAGCCAAATTGAGGTTAACGTTCAATTCCTCCTCAGGCATGTTACGGGCGCCACGACGACGAGAGCGTTCAGAGAGTCAAAGCGCTGTATGACGCCCTGCAAATGCCGACGCTCTACCGCACATACGAAGATGAGAGCTACCAGCGGCTACAGAAACTCATCGGCACTCATGCTCAAAACCTCCCTCACTCGGTCTTTCTGAACTTTGCCAATAAAATCTACAAGAGGAATAAATGAGCAGGGATGGGAGCTAACGGTGTCGGGGGCTGCAGCCTGTTTCCGCTGCTAAACTCTCAAGGTCAAAGGCTGGGGAAGCAATCCAGGCAGGAAATGGCTCCTTTATTTGTGATTGTTTTTGGACGGCTGCATACGGGAATATTTACTGAACCCAGCTCAGAATAATTTGTCGACCGACTGTGGATACAATATTGAATATATTCTTCACCCTG
The DNA here is from genome assembly GCA_016586285.1 of Arothron firmamentum. Lineage (NCBI taxonomy): Eukaryota > Metazoa > Chordata > Actinopteri > Tetraodontiformes > Tetraodontidae > Arothron > Arothron firmamentum. The sequence continues at coordinate 110,972 of BJFM01003292.1, read as the reverse complement.
GTTGTCAGAAATGCTGTCATTAGAGCCAAATCCCTTCTCAGAGGGTGAGCATATAGGAACTTCTAAACACATAAATAACAGTACATTTATCCTGGCAGTTTTTACCAAGTTTTAATGCTGTGTAAGATTATTTTTTATATAGGTGACACTGATGTCAAGGCCTGTGTATTTTTACTTTTGATCCATACTTTAGAGGATCACATGTTCTGTGATTCAGATCTTTTTGTGTCTTGGTATGTACAGAACTCAAGCTCAGAACTCAGACAGAATAAGTTATTATTATTATTATAGTTCTATCGTTACTTTGACAAACAATAAAGTCTCATTGTTTAAGTAAAGTTTAGTTTTGATTGTTAGATAGAAATTGTCTGAATTTACGAAAAAAAACAAAAGTCTTTCATATTGAAGTAACTACCGGTACTAACTGAAATAACTGGAAACCTGTACCTTATGTATGTTTTTCCCTTTAAGTAACTTTTTTTGTTTCATGTTTACCACACTTACTACTAGAGCTGCACACTGAAGATTTTTGGATGTCATCATCTTAATATTACCGTACTTTATGTTTCAAATTTCAAAATCCAAGACAAAAATTTCAGCAATTATTTCTTCCTCCTATTTTTCTATACCCTCTTTAGTCACGGCGTCCATATGACTGGTAATTATCAATCAACACTTGTCAACATGCATATGGACAAACCTGACATTTAATATAATTAACTCGTTTGAGAAAAGATATGTGGTTGAAGAGCATAACATTTAAATGTACAGCTATTCTGCAGAAATGTCAAACAAATGTTTTTATCTCTCAAATATAAAATTTTTAGTGCTTTCTTTTGTCACTGAATGTATTTAGGGATTTAAATAAATTATAAAACGTCCTATTTAATGAAAATTAACACCAGCAGCCAGGGTGCTAACCCTATTTCTCAAACAGTAAATCCACAAATGCAGTTGAGATGAGGAGAAAAGGAAACGTGAATGTTCCCATTCCTCAGAACCCGTGACGCCATACATGAATCAGATGGAACTGGGCGCACTGGGAAGGGGTGTGGTTTGGCCGCGTCGGTGATGGTGGGGGCCGATCGAGGGATGCTCGCGAGAGGACAGATGCTGAGGCAGTACCCGACGGAAGTCCACCATCGCCCCGACTGCTGCGTCCCAAGAAATGGAGACCTTCGCCCCCATTTTCCTCTAATCGTGAGTCCGCTCTTTATTTCTCAGAATTTTCGCGTGTGTGTGTTTGCGTTTTGGGTTCAACCCCGCTGCGTCTGCGTGATTCATGCACGATGCTCCCGTTGAAGGGCGGCGTTAACTGGGATATTGGCTCCATGGTTTATCGCTAAAACGGGCCACTGCGATGGTTTTTATGAGAATAAAAGATTGGGAGTAACCTGAGATTACTAACAGGGGCGGATGGGCCTGTATGTGAGGGCGATGCGGTTGGAGGTGCCCCCCTCCCCCTCCTCCCCTCCTCTCCTCCTCATCTTCCCTGTCTTCTCCAGCTCTGGAGGATCAATACATGCAGGGGTAAATAACTGAAGGCCAGACGGTATCAATCACAGTGCACAGATACTTTTAAATGGTCGTATCACTATTATTTGACGGCTTTGCATTCTTAGACAGCCTTGCCAGTGAGACCCTGTGGTTGATTTATATTCCTCAGATGCTGTGAAGGGCACTGTGGGGGAATATTTACCATCAGCAGCCGTTGGGAAATGTGCTTTAAAAAGGCACATTGTGCTGGTCATCACTGCAAGTCTTTTATGCTCCAGTTACGTACATGCTGGCCTTTTTTTTTTTTTTTTTATGGCTTTGGGCAAACTGTTGTTTCTTCTTGAATCTTCATCTCGCTGCCTCCTGTCAGACTGACAAAGATGGAGACATCTTGGCCGCTGTGGAAACACGGATATCAGTGGTCAATGACGCCAAACATGGCAGTGACACTCTATCATCTATAGGTAGATGACAGCGATCAGGAGTTTTCTTTAATATTCAAAACACACTTCTTGGTACAGAAAGACGGTCTGACATCATCAGCTCAGGACGAGTGGTTGAGTGTTTGTTGAACTTTTATTTTAATTCAAATTGTTATTTATCACTTTCTGCCTACTTCCATATTCAGAACAGCTGCAAATATTTGTGTACCTTTTTTAAATATCCATTAATAACACACAAAATAATAACCACAGCATTCAAATGTTTAGTATTTTTAATTGCTGTCAACAAACCAAACCACTGTAGTGAATTATACTCATGAACTGCATTTGCCAGCTTTTTTCCCCCGTATACTGAAGTGTAAGATGGTGATAATTAGGATGAAACAGAAAGCCCACTAGCTATTTGGTTGAAGCGAGGCAATCCAGATGCTGGGCCAGGCATCAAAGGCTCGGCCTAATATAAAAATTCCTGTAGAAGTAGAAGAGACTCTTTCAAGTGTTGGATCTGCGTGTAACCGGTGTTCGCTGCTTCTGCTTTAATGTTGCAGGATCTTGGGAGCCAAGCCAAAATGTGACTGTCACAGCTTGTCACGGTTTGGATCTGTCCGGGCTTCACAACAATTGTTTCTATAGCAACGCCTATCTTGCGCTTTCCCAAGAAATCCAGTTCTCGCAATGCTGTCCTCGAGCTGCCCCTCCCAACCTTCGAAGCCGCGACGTTTCGACCCCAGTCGACGGACCACGACCTTCGTGGCGCCCAGGTCCCGTGGCCCTGCTTCTCAAAGGGAGGATAAAAACATGAACACCATCGCCTCATCGTCCCCACGGCGGCCAGCTAAAGCCCCCGCCGTACCGACCAGGAGCAGGGTGGGACTGCAGCCCAGGGCGCCAGTCGGCCAACCCAAGTTCAGCGTGCAAAAACAAGCTTCGCCTGTCACCAAATCAGTCCGGCCAAAGCAGAGGAACGCACGTGCGCCACCTGCGACCAAAACTGCACCTGCAGCAGCTGCTCCACCCCTTCCCTCGGTTCTCCCCCTCGATCCGAACTGCAACGAGCCCAGCCTCCCGTGTCTGTGCTGCGACGGGCGCTCTCCGCAGGACAACAACAGCATGTTCAACCACAACCACAACAACAACAACACCATCTCTCTGAGACAGCAGCTCCAGATGCCTCTTCCTCCACCCGTGCTGCACCACAGGCAAGATGGGAAGGGGGCCAAAGAACAGCCTCCATCTCCCGAGCAGGCGCAGGCCCAGATGGAGCTGCCTGCGTGCCCTGCTGCCGCTCTGGAAAATGAAAAGAAAAATGCAAACGAAAGCACAAGTTTGGACAACAAGAAATACGTAGAAGTGGAGGAGGAAGATGACAAGGAGGAGAGCAGTGGGGATATTGATATCGATGACGAAGAGGAGGAAGCTGATGTCGATGACGACGACGACGACGACGAAGACGACGACACCCTTGTTCCATCGTGCTGCGACTGTGGCCCCTCTCTCCTGGAGTTTTCGCTCTCCTCCTCTACCTCTTCTTCATCCTCCACTTCCATTAGCTCCTGCTCTGATTTGGAGTCAGACTGTGCAGATCAGTCCGCCTCCATCTGCTCTTTCCAGGATAAAGATAATGTGGCCAGCATGCTTTCCCCCAAAGAGCGCTCTGCCCTGCTCCCGCCCTCTGAGGGCCAGCCTCCTGCTCGGCTGCCCCCAACCCTTCCTCTTAGCACCAATCCCTTTATCCAAGCACCACATTCCCCTTGCTCCCCTGATGAAGGCTACCCCTCTGCTTTGGACTCGCCCTCACCTGACTACCTGGGAATCAAAGATGATTCTGAAGTCACCAAACTGGGTTTGCTTGACTTTTTAGAGTCCGTAGGGGAGTTTGGGAAAATGGAGCGCTTCAGCCAGGTGATCCAAGTTGCTCGATGGGACCTGGAGGGGGAACAAAACTGGGATGCGTTGAGGGATCGCCTGGACCACCTGGATCGTTTGGAGAAGGTGAACAGGGAAGTGAAACTAGCTTATGTTGCCAGACTCCATGAAAAGGGATTTGATTTCGGAGATCTCGACGAACAAGATCTGTCAGACGTGATGGATGAAATGGGCAACATTGACATTCCCTGGAAGTTGTATAAAGGTCAGGGAGGAACGATGGGAGACTCTCAGGAGTTTTCAGACGCAGGGGTTGATCTCACTGGTCCGTCTGACTGTGATGAGCCTTTCGTTTCCGATTCCCTCACCCCTTCCCCCGTCGAGCCTCCGCCCAGACCCCCCAAACCCCCTGCACGTCATGCCAGTGTGAGCTCTGACCTCCACACCTACATTAATATCAGCAGGGAGCCCACCTCCATGGTGGTATCCACCTCTCCTACGCTCTCTACCTTCTCCCCTAACTCCTCATCTCCGACGTTCACCACGTTTAAATGTGAGAAACCCTTACCTCTATCTCCACCCTCTATTCCTCCTCTCCCCAGCTCAAAGCCAGTTCCTTACCTCACACTTTACACCACTCCTTCACCTCCTCCGTCTCTCCCCACCCCAACTCCTCCCATCCCTCCACCTCGGAGGCGCCACCTTGCCCGGAAGGAGGCACAGCGGCTCGCTGCTCTTCAGGCCGAACAGGAAAAGACTCCACTTTCTCTTCCTCCTCCCACCACACGTCCCCCACCCCTTCCTCCCCCGCCAGTAATCTCGGTCTCCTCATCCCCCCCTGCTATACCACCTCCACCTCCCCTGCCTCCTCCCCCTTCCTTCCACGCTTTAGACGTGGAGATTCGGAAGCTTTTGATGCTTGCTGGTTTGACCCAGGCGGAGCTCCTCAAACTCAGTCCGGAGCTTGGCATTTGTGTCGGAGGACTAGAAAGTGATGAAGACAACGTCATCTTATCCAGGTCCATGGAGGAAGATGAGTTCCGATTACAAGAGACAGAGGGCAAGAAGAAAAGTGAGCCTGGGTTGATGGCCAGAGATTGGAAGAGCAGCAGAAACAACCAAAAATTAGACACCCCTGAAGAAAATAAAAAGGAGGAGGAAAGCAGAGACACACAGAGGACCACTTCATTCTCCGAGATAGCGAGGAGAAGGAAACGGAACAGCGGTTTGTGCTCGGAGCCCTACTACAGCACCGGCTTTAGCAGCATACATGAAGCCAAAACAAAGACTGTGAGCTATGAGTCTTTTCCCTATCCTGCTGAGTTACCAGAATCACCTCCGCCTCCACCTCCTCCTCGCCCGTTACCCCCGATCCCCCCATCTTTGCCACCTGTCAAAGTCAGCACTCTGCCTGCAAACTCCGCGGAGCCTGAACGATTCGATTGGCTCATAGCGTTCACCCCGGAATGCGAAGGTCCGAATCAGCCTCCAGACATGAGAAAGTGGTCTGTGAAATCTGAAAAGAAGGTCGGTTCCAAGAGTTTATCTCCAGGGTGTGCTCCAAAAGTCACAACATTTAAGGAGCTACGCTTCCGAAACAAGAGCGCTTCCCCGCCGACAAAGGTGATCAGCGACCCTGACCCCGACCCGACGATCATAACCCCAGATCCGGATATACTCTACAATCTGAAATGGAGAAGAGAGAAGGCGGGCAGTGATGGCAGCCAATGGGAGTACACCTCTCAAGCTCAGGCTTTGTTCATGCAGCCACCACCAGCTCTTACCTCAATGGCCGCCCTGAAGGAAATGCTGCAGAGGGCCGACAAGGAGGGCAGACATCTGGAGCTGTGCCCAGCGCCGAAGAACAGCTGCTCGGTCAGCGACGGCGGCCTGTGGACCACGGGCAGGCAGGGAGCTTCAGACTGGCAGCCTGAAGATGGGAAGGAAGGGAGAGAAGAAAAAGCTGAGGTAGCTGTGAGAGGAGAAGCTGATGGAGGAAGAACTTTTGAATCAAGAACTTCAAGTGAGTATGAATTACTATTTATCTTCAATTGTCCGCCTAAATTTGAGCGTAGTAATGGATAAGTATGTTATCTTGACTGAGGCTTCCGACAGCGTAACAAAGTCTGATCAAGAAGATTTTTTTTTTTTTTTTGAGGGTCGAATTAAGGAGAAAAGAAAGATGAGCAGAAATGTTGACTCATGTTTAGTAGTGATGCATGAGGAGAAGAGCTAACATGCATCACTTAACAAGATGATGCATTATGTGATGGAGAGGGGATGTCAGGGACGTGAGATCAAGGGTCGAAGCGGTAAACAAGACGGTGGGAGCTGGGAGACGGGAACAACAGCCTGAGATGGAGAAAAGAGGACAGTGAAGGGAGTAAATCTAATACAAGGAGAACGATTTTGGACAGTTTCCAGCCACTACTTCCTGCACTATATACCAGATTATGACATCATCACTGTCTTAGTCAATTATTCATCTTCCCTCTGGCCTAAAAAATAAGAGTAATAATGGAGCAAGCACTGAGCTTGTTACATTTCCTTTCAGTACTTCTATAACCAGAACTCTTTTCTACCCTTTTTTTTATCCTTCTTTCTGATCTAAAATGAGTTCCCCTCCTCTTTTGCTGCCTCAGTTCAAATCCAGTCAATGCGGGTTGTTTTCTTTTGCTACCAATCCTCTCTCTTCTCTCCCCCTACCTCCCCTCCCACCTCCCCAGAGTGGCACAAATAGCCAAGATCAAGTTACTTATCTCATGCAGCGCTGTAGTTGCTCCATAGACACTATAAAGTTGAGTGTCTTGGTGCAAAAATGGTGTATTTTGTTTTTTGGGTTTTTTTTTTTAGAACCTGTGCCTGATTTGATCATGAATAAAATTTTGACCTATAGACATCCCAACCTGTGGTTTATCTGCCAGTTCACTGCTTTGGACTCCAAGAACTTACCCCAGTTTTTGTTTCGCATGTGCCGACCAACTGATAATGAGGCGCAGCCATATTTGCAAAATGCCAGAAAAACTTGTTTACACCTTTAAGAGTCAGAGGGGTGGATCCTAATACAGGAAGCAGTCGCCCAGACCTCCTGTCACAAATATAGGAAGTACTGTGTGTTAGTTACAGCTCAGCTCGCGCCTGCCGGGGCAGGGTTGCTAACTCCCAGCTTGGCTGTCTGCTAAATACCCTGAGAGCCACCCTCCCATGGACCCTAAACGCTCACCCAGGGACAGAGGAAGGAAGTGCACAGAAGTTCTGCACTGACTGACTCAGCATTACTCTGTTTGCGGTGCCGGTGGAGTGGGGAGGGCTGCTGAGGAAGGAGAGGAGAAATTGAAAAGTAGGAAACAAAGGCAGAGGTGATCCAGAGGTGATTATGGCATGCACTGCAGTAGGGTTGTATTTTATACTCCAAGCTCTGTGTGCATATGTACTGTATATAAAATGAAAGTGAAAGCTGGAGGTGGATACCGCTGGGCTAAATCTTAGCGAATGATTGCTCTCGCTGATGAACGACTTGACATTTCTTCTCAGCTGTGTAAAAAAAAAAGTTTCAGTCAAATGAATGTATTTGTGTTGCTACTCATTTCTCAGCTCCATTGACTCTCATGTACTGTCTATATGTAACTGTCAGTAAAGCTGCTGAAATACTCCATGATGATACATGTAAACTGTTTTTTACATTTGCATTTTTTCCTCCAGTGACACTAACATTTTGTGCATTTTTCTCTCTCCTTCTTATTTCTTTGCCATATTTTTTTTCTTCCTTGTCTTTCTTACCTGCTCGTCCCATTCTGGCATCTGTCTGTCTGTCTCTGCTTGGCCTCCTCGTATCCTGTATGCGCTCCCCTTTCTGTTCTCACTCCTGCACATTCACAATTTTTGACCTTGTGACCTTTTCCGATGATCAGTTTCTTCCCCCCCACTGTCCCTTGCTCAGTCCTCCCAACCCTACTTTCTGCACTCTGCCCTCCCTTCCTATCGCCCAGGACATTATAGCCCCCAGTTTTTTGCGGATCCCAGACCCCAGAGTCATGTGGGCAGGGAGACCACAGACGAACCCTGTGACAGGCGGCAGGCCTCTGCTGTCAGCTCAGCTGACATTCACGGAGATGATTCCAGCCCAGATTTAAGCTCCGGCTTTAACTCTGGCTCCATGGTTGATGTTTGTGTAGACTCTCCATTTGATAATGAAAAGCTCTTTGATCCACACGCAGACTTAACATCGGAGTCTTCGTGTAATTTTGACTCCCTTTACTGCAGCGACTCTGAAGCTCAAAATGGCACAAAAGCTATGTCAGACACACCTCCTGATGGAGCCACAGGGGTTTCATCAGGGTGCACCACGCCTCCAGGATGCACCACGCCATACAAAAACATTGACGTGATGAAAATGTGCTCAAACGACATCAGTGCAGTTGACTCTCTAAATTCAGGGAGACAAACCCGCCCCCTCCCTGACAGCAGCAAGGCTCGGAGATATAAAGCGCTTCCGCCTCTGCCCACATATTACCTTTACCACCCTAAAAACTGTCCCCTGCACCGGGGTGCTCCACCTCGCCTCTCCCCCATCGGAGCGCTCTCCCCTCCCCATCGCTCTGGAGCTCCCCCTCCAGGCACAGCAGGCTCCTGCCTCAGTTCCCCGCTTTTCCCCCGCTCTCACACCTTGCCTGCCCTCGCTGCTCCCCTCTACTACCCAAATCTCTACCCGCCTATACCACCCAGTGCACCCCCCCTGCCCCCAAAACTCTACCAGGTTCCTCTGCGGTCACGCGGGACGAGTAAGACCACTCTCTCTCCTTTCTCACTACATCTTACACTTTCTCTGTCGTTGTCTGACACCTTGCGTGCATGTATGTCTCTCTACATCTGATCATTCCTCCTCTGAACATGGTGGCCCTCACACTTTCTTCAACCCTGGAGAGTTTGCAGACTTGGGTAAATGTAGCAGTTGAGTGCATCAGAAGGCAGCTCCCTGTAGGTCACCTGACACGTCATATCGAAAACCTCATATCAAAACTGTACAAAGGCCTCTGAAAGGGTAACAGCTGTTCCTGTCAGAAGGTGTCTGGAGCGCCTCTCATCACTCCACGTATCCACGTCTCTCTGCCTTCGTGTCAAGCTTGTCTCGTCTCTCCACCTTGTGTTGTTTTTGTTTTTTTGCATGAGGTTTTAAGAGGGTACGTGCATCCCACGCCGAGCACAACCCAGGCAGCCTGTTTATGATGTTCAGGATTACACATGTATGAAACCATGAGAACAGTCCCACTGTGCACAGCACCCCCCCTTGCACATGTGTTCAGCTGAATCTAGTCTGATGTGGTCATGTGTGCGGCTGTTACCCTGCAGTTGATTTGTGTGTTTGAGTGTAATTTTGGTTTAATGCATGGGATCCTTGATGCGTACGGAAGAAAATGTCCCCACAGACACAGATGTTAGACACTAACCCCGGTAATCAAGTGGCTATTTGTTGCTAATAGAACCGTCTGATTTTTGCCAGCTCCGGTGCTTCTCATGGCTGAACTGCCCCAACCAATAACACTGTTCTTTTATTTGTGATTTTTTTCCATTTGTGATATTTTGTACTTTTTGTCAGTAATCGCTCCTTCACGCTTGCTGTCAGCTGTCCGCAGCGCCTCGTTTGCCGGCTCTGCACCGAAGGCGGACACATCGTGGATGGGCGAAGATGCGAGGCATCCACTGAGAGGCGCGGGCCTCTCCTCTCTGTGCCTGCAGGAAAAAAAAGGTTGGCTTTCTACGCGCTCATAGCGGGTTTGCGTGCATGTCTAGCACAGTTTAATCGGTGATGCTGGTCCTCCCTGCAGTGCTGGTCAGCGCAGTCAGCGATGCAGTGGAAGCCATCTTGGGCCAGTTTAGCGCTTCCCGGACTGTCGTTCAGAAGGTAAGCACTTATCCTCTGATAATTGTGGTGCTAACGTTCTCTTCCATCTTGGTGTCTCACGCATTCGCTCTACTTTCTTGTGCACATAGCTTTTACTCTTGCTTTCTTCTCCACTCCTCTGCTTCCAGACTTTATCAGGGGACAGCACCATAAATCCGGCCCTGGGCCGGCTGGTGCTGCAGTGCCTCTGCCCTGCCCTGCACAGCTTGCTGACTGATGGCTTAAAACCGCACCAGAGTGACCTGATTGCAGGCAGAAGGCCAAACTCCGCCTGGGGACTCGTCCAGGCCTCCACCAGGCCAGGTAGCAAAAAAAAAAGATCAGTTATTCGTGGTTATGGAAAGATAATGATTAGCTCCGCTCTTTCTCCTTTTTCCTCAATCAATTTGCCAAATACAGGAGAAAGAAAGCAGATCGACCGGCTATAGATTTGACTGCAGGTCACTCATCTGGCATCCTCTTTCCTCTCGTCTTTTTCAAGGTCCAAAAACACAGATCCTCTTCAACCTCCAAGTTCGGGTGTCGGAGCTGCCCCAGCTGAGACACAGCAAACAGAGATTTAATGCCTTCCTCCTTGGCCTACTGAAGTAAGCCCTCAGTGGTCTCTGTGGCAGCAGCAAAGGTACCCGGGCGTCCATTAACATGACTCGTTGCTTGTCTTTCAGTACCAAGTTCCTAGATTTCTGGCTGTCTCACCTTCTTTCTTGCACCGGTGAGTTTTCATCTCTTAACAGCCTCTTCACGTCGGCCGTCTTGCGTGTGTTACCTCCTGGCTGTCGTCTCCTCAGATGTGCTCGAGACGTACTACCACCCCGCCTCCTTCATGCGTCTCTCGCTCACCGCCTGCCGGCCTTTGTTCGAGGAGCTGCTCCTCGTGCTGCAGCCGCTCAGCCTGCTGACCTTTAACCTGGACCTGCTCTTCCAGCACCACCGTTTCGAGCCAGACTGTCACAGCCCAGATATCCCCAGTCCGCCGTGCCAGGAAACGGGTTTCCAGCTGCGATCCCAGTCCAAAAGCAGATACATTGAAAGCCTGTCTGCAGTCAACTTCGGAAGCTCAAACCCTCAGACAGCCAGAGAAGGTCCATCACCCCAGGCTGATCCAAAGAACCAGGCAGTAGAGTCAACGAATGGCAGCGCTGAAGGTGAAAACCTGCCTGATGCTCTCGAGCACACAAGTCCTCAGCTTTTGTGGGTGCAGGAGAAGGAAATCGGGGCATTGCCTCCTCCGGATCTTGAGGAGGACAGCTTTGTTCAGCAGGCAGGACAGGTGCTCAGCTTTGCTCGTCACTGCTGACTGTTGAATATGCTCTTCGCCATCCTCCGAGGCTGACGTCTTTTCTGATCGTAGGTGATCCAGCAGGGGTGGGGCGCTGTGAAGCGTTGGGGGGACAGACTGAGCCAGAACCTGGCCGAGCTGAGCGCGAAGAAGGATGAGGTGAAGACGGGTCTGACGCTTCAGGTCCAGGCCGGGAGTGACTTTGCACCGGTCAGCAGTGACGCTCAGGTTCCCTGGGGGCTGGGGCGACTCTTTGGTGCTTCTAAAAGCCCTAGCAGCCCACAAGGTCACACACCACCGAGCAGGTTTGCCCTTTTATCCGACATATATTTACCTCAGCTGCTAACGCTGTTTTAAGAAATGCCCTTTTTTTTTTTTTTTTTTTTAAATGAGTCCCTCTAAAGTTTTCCGCCTGTCCCCTGCAGACGTCCCTCCCAGTGGCTGGCTCCTGGCGTCTCTGCACTGACTCGCATGGTGAGCAGCAGCTCCGCTCCCATAATAAGGAGGTTCCCGGGGACCCTGGAAGAAACTGAGCCGGAGTCAGATAACGAGGACGGTGCCGTGGAGATAAAGGACAAAGCCCGGCCGTTAAGGTTGTTGATGGAAATCAATGAATTTATCTTTTAACCTAAAACATTTTAAAATATTAACTTAATACATTAATATTGAATATGAATTCATATAAACCAGGATTGGCCTCATGGGGAGTCCTAACTATTTTATTTGAAAAAACAAACAAACAAATGTATTGAGTATTAGAAAGGACTAGAAGAGATTTCTTGATGTGGTGGGAGTATGATCCTGTCATTTTTATCCTTGGCAGACAGGTGACTCATCACTCGGATTTGTGTGATCCTGCACTGTGAGTCATGCAGGATTGGGTTTCATTGTTGTCAGAGATGCTTGCAAAGTCACAGTTATCCGAAAATCTACTGACTAAAAGCTAATGGAAGAGCGACCACTGGTTCTCTGGAAGTTTTAAGGGCTCACAGCCTTTACTGCTCCCGTTATTTTGCGATTGTGCAGGCTCTCCTGGTAAAGGCACTAATTTTGCCAACTCACACTACCCTGGCTCCCATCATTGTCACATACGTTCGGCTGTGTGCGTAGACTGTTTTTAGTTAAGATGTCTGCTGTCTCTCTCCAGGTCAGTGCGAACCCTGTGCGACCACGCCGGAACGGGTTCAGAACTCACCTTCTGCAAAGGGGAGGAACTTGTGGTGTTAGGAGGAGTCGATCAAGACTGGATTCGCTGTCGTCAAGGGGACAGAGAGGGGTTGGTGCCTATTGGCTACACCTCCCTCATCATGTGACCGTCGCCAGAGCTACTGCACTTAACCAACAAGTTAAACACTAAGTAAATATATAAATATTTAAGTGCGTATTGAGAGTTCCCGACAAGGCTCCATTGCTATGAAAGGGATATTTCACACTTGCTCGAGTTTGAGTGGAGTGCATCGCGCCATCTGCTCAGCTTTACATGCATCAGGAGCAGTTCTCAGACCTCTGCAGACCTCTTCCTTTATGAACATATGGGAGTCCCCCCCCCTCCCCTCCTTATCGCAGTATGATAGCATTAAGCTAATGGATCTTGGCCACAGGAAGGTAGCAGATGGTGTAAAATAATGATTCACATTAAACTCAGACTCTGTCGTACTCGGAGTGAAATATCCCTTCATAAGTCCTCCTCACACTCTTTCCTCTCCTTGTCGGCCGCTGATCTGAAACCGGCCACAGGGTAAATTCTAAGCAATTAGCCACCGGTAGCGCCAGACGCGTTCAAGTCGGCTGCTGCCAGTCAGGAGGTGATGGCTTTTAATATTTCTATAAATCAGCTGTAGAGAGGAATGGATCAAAACATCCTGGAGTACTGGGCCTTATCTCCTGTTCCATAGTAATGTAGTGAACTGTAGCCGTGTAGAACCGTGTCCAATTGACCTTTCGCCCCCCGATGACTTCTCAGCTAACTGCTTCATCGATGTATGGTTGACATTTTCTGCTAGTATATTTGACTGTATAAATATACATAAAATATATAAATATATATATGTGCACATAGGTATATAAATGGAGATGAATATTACCAAGATAGATAGAAAGACAGGCAGGCGAAGAAGTGAAACGGATGGTGAAACGTACCAGTAAGCTAAATCTTGTGACCACACTAAGCGGATGATCGTCATTTACCATGAAGTCCATCTGCACCTTTACACACGAATGAAGTGTCATCAGTGCAATAGAACGACGTGTGTTTATTGTAAGTATCATCCTTCAGTATACATGACTTTTCCCATCTATTGCAACAGTCGTGGATCTTCTTTTATTGGTATGCATAGCCTCATGCTTCACACAACCGTACGTATTATCAAGTGCTATGAATGATTGAAGACATTTCCTTCTCAGCAGGCCTCAGATCAGATTAAACAACAGCAAGCTGTAGCTTGACGTCTCCTTTCATCCAAGGGGTTTAGAATAATCGGATTCGTTACTTGGCTCCACATGCATTGACGTAATCCGTAAATACAGCGTAAAACATTCGGCTTTGATGCCTCCTCTTCACCTTTTACCTCAGTTCCCGTATCTCTGTTCACCCTCCTGCCATGTTTGCTCCTCACACTTGCTGATATTAGTAGTGATAGTGGTGAAATTGTCACTTTTTGTTGGTCACTGTCTGAATTGATGACTATGCATTTGATTAAAATACACATTTTAGTTTACAGATGTAACGTCCTTGTTGATGCCTGAATCCTAAAATTCAGGATTCACTAATCAGTCGGGTGACGCGCAGATTTTTTAAGTTCTTATTGTGTTGCTGTGTCAAGGCCACGTAGCATGATTACCGCCATTACTTACAGGTTAACCTACTCATACCCACCTGGTTCTAGTATATCAGTGAATTGTTTATTTTTGTCCGGTGTGATGATGATTTACTTGAATTGTTAATTTATTACGTCCTATTTATTGATCGTGAGGTTTCTGACCCATGTAGTGTCTCTCTATCTATCTGGGTTGTGTGTGTGTGTGTGTGTGTGTGTGTGTGTGTGTGTGTGTGTGTGTGTGTGTGTGTGTGTGTGTGTGTGTGCGCGCGTGTGTGTGTTAGTGTAACAATGACTTTATTCTCCTTCCTTTCTCTCTCTCTGGTGTCATGTAGCCTGTAGACATCCCCTGTGTCCTACTGTTGACTATAGTTCAGTGCCCTGATAGTGTCCATGTCCACTTCCTGCATGTGCTTGTTTGTAAATACACCAAATAAAATCGGAATAAACTCAACCTGTGTTGCTCTCCTGATCCTTTAAGAAAACTGGAGCCCATTCAGAAACCTTTAATGCATCGACCCTCAGATGAGAATATGTAAAAGGTTGGAAAAGGGGCAATAATGCAAGCGTGTGAGCAGCTGTTTGCCCCCCATCTTGTGTTTTGCTGCTGACACCATCCTCCATTGTGGGTCATTATGGAGGACGGCAGTTTTAGATGCAATCCAACACCACTAGATAGCACTGTTAGCTAAAGCTGTGCAGCAACCTGCTGAAACGCGCATGAAACAGCAAATCGAAGGCTTCACCCAGACACCAAGAGCCAGCAGCCTTTTCGACTGGTAGACATAAAATGCTTTTATTATTGTGGTTATAGAGGCAAAAAGTCTGAGCAGACATTCTATGGTACTGAGCTATAGCTGTTCTGTTTTTGACAATTTGTTTTTCAAATGCACATTTTTCAGAGGCATCAGGCAAAGGTTACAAGACATGCAAACTAGATAAATAAATCTTTATGTGTACCTTTGCTATAAAGTTAATCATCCACTGGCATTAATGTAGTGCTCTTAATTTTTTTTTTAAAAAAAAAAGAGGGGGAGAAAGTATTTATACACTATGTAAACAGTCAAAAAAATTGCACTTTCATGGCTTGTCGTAAGAAGCCACGCTACAGAAAGCGAGATGTAAATTTTACACTGGGGAAAGACTTTCCTGTCACTGATTGTCTGACCAATAACAAGACAAAAACAGACGGTGTTTGTTCTGCAAAAAAAGAGACAGAAAAAAAACTAATTCTGTCAAAAAATATACAATCATAGTCAGTTTTTCACGAGAAATGACTGCTGCATTGGTCAGCTGTATAATCAGTTGAAAGATGTTAGTAAAACGAGCAAAGTTTATCCCAATAGTACTGTATTGTATTGTAATTTCACACGCTACTGCTGACAGAAGGAAAACTGGTCTGTACATGCGTTTGAAACAAAGCGCTTATGGTTATTTCCACTGAACAGGTTAGCCAAGTGCTCCTAATATGAGTACAATCTACTATGCAACTGTACAAAAGACCTCAAATCCTCAATATTCACAACTTAAAAAAAAAAAAAAGATATAACAAAGGAAGTCTCATTATAGTCCTTTTCAGAGGACATATTGCTTTTTAAACACTGCATGAGTTCGCTTAGGTACGTGCACGAGACAACATGGCACTTCTACAGAGCATGTGGGCCAGATCAATTCTAGTTTTCATTCCCCCTCTCCCCCTCTCTCTCTCTCTCTCTCTCTCTCTCCCCCTCGAGGACATTCTGATTGTCAGTGTTCTGGAGCAGAGAGCAAAACATTCTTAAAGGCAGACTGAAGTAAACAAAAGCCTTTTCCCCAGCAAGGTACCTTCGTTCTCCAGAAAGCAATGGTGAAAGGAGTAAGGAGTCGAAAACACATTCCTATCGTAAATATATCTCCACTGTTTCTTTATCCGGCAGTACCCAGCGCTGTTTTTTTTTTTTTCAGATTTCAAAAATAACTTCTCTCCTGAAACCTCATTAGAAATTCTCTTGCAGCATTGCCAAAATTCCTATCGCTGGGCCCACCCCCTCCCCTGCCTATTCAACTGGCACATAGCGCACACTGTCTTGGTTAAGTGAAGAAAAACTCCTAACGCCGCCTCAACAGCTTTAAACTGGTTCATTTCTCCCTGTAACATTCCCCAAAGGTGCAGTGTGACTTTGAAAGCTTGAGGATTTAATGACACTTCTTTTTTGACCTAGTTAGGGCAGCGCTGTCGTCCCCTCGGGCGGGTTGTGAGCGCCTCGTCTCAAAAATTCTGGGTACCGTGTTTGTCCGTTTGTAGTCTCTGGACAGCATTCCTACTTTCCTAGCTGGCTTAAGGTGCTGAAGTTAAGAGCAATTAAAACATCTGCGTTTAGAGTGTGTCCACTCGGCATCAGTAAGTCTTTAGTGTGCTTGTTCATCAAGCACTAGTGCAAATTTATTTCAGCTGGTCTGTTTCTTTCGTCTGGGACATCGTATCTGCTTTTCATCCCCTGCCGCTTGGACGTAGCTCCGTTTGCGTGGTTTTATCCTGGGTGTGATGCCCTTCAGGGAGGAGATTCAACACACCCGTGCGTCGGTGAGCGAGGGTTCTTTGCCGCATCTTCAGATGCTGCGATTCTCCAGCTGTCTTTTCCCGTCGTCGCTCGTGCTACGACACCGTTTCCTCCCCATCTGTCCTGTGGTGGGCCTGGTCCCTGTCTGAGAGCGCTTCCCACCTACACAGAGGCCAGACATTATCAGCAAAACCAAGCGACCAGCAGCCCCGAGTCCTTCCCGTTCCTGTGCCTGACGAGCGACCCACCTGCCTGTTAGCTTATGAGTGCTGCAGGGTCAAAAGTAAATCATTCAGTCGTTTTCTCCGCTGTTCTCTGCTGCAGATCTCTTCCCCTCCTTGTTTTCCTTCCTCTCCCCCCTCCTCTTGCCTGTTCTGGGTTTCGGTGGGCTGCAGTGAACAGGAACAGGCAATTAATCGCAAAAGCAGATTTTTTTTTTTGAGTGGGGGTAGGAAAGTTACAATCTTCGATGAGGGATGTTTGTTAACTCACACAGGGGCTGGCAGTGAGAGCACTGGACGCGTCCTGACTCTGATGATGGGGGTCAGTGCCCTGTCTCCCCGCCGACTGATCTGCGGGTCAGAGGTCAAGCAGTACTGCACGTTAGTAAAAACACAGCAGGAGAGAAGGCAAACACGGCTTTTGAACAAAGATCTATCTATGCTTATGCGCCCCCCCGATTCCGATGTGCCCGCAGCCGTCGATGGAAACTGTGTGTTTTCACTGCTAATGCGGAAAGACGATGCTTGCTGGGTTCTTGGACACGGAGAATGGATGACAGAAAGGGGGAAACATTTCTGCAGGCTAAAATTCTGCGGTTGGAAAACCACTTATTTTGGGCTGCTGAGTATGATGTGGAAAGACAAGCCAAACGCGACAGGACACACGCACGCACACACAAAATCTCACAGCTTAGCTATCGTTGTGGGGCCTTTACATTGACCTCCACATACTCTGGCTCAAACCGACTTTCCTACCTCACCCCCGCTTTTCAAGTCTTCCCGCTCAAATTCCAAAAAGCGACTTTCCAAGTTCCAAGAACACACACACGTGCAAACACAACAAGACATGGCACATGAAGTCCATACAAATGTCCAACACGAATGAAAATGTGGAGGGATCATCCCCATACGAGTACGCATACACAAACACCTACAGAAACAAAACTAACACACACACTTGCTTCATGGACCTGACTTGATGTGGCTGCCGTCCCCACTGGATCCGTCACTGGACAGATGCTGCGAGTCCGTGTCTTCGGCCTCCACGTCCCTCTCGCTCTCTATCCTGAGGCGGATCTGTCGGTCTCTGACAAGCTCCCAGTTCCTCAAGAGGAACACGCGGTGTTTCACGACGAAGCTCCTGACCCGCACACAGAGGGAGACAGGTGAGGCGTCTGCGGTGACACCGAGACGTTCGCGCTGAGAGGAGCATCGGCGCGCTCGCCGCCTACCTCTCGCTGCCTGTCAACAGCTCCATGTTGAGGTGAGGGAAGAGGCTGCTGATGTCACCAGAATTCTCCTTCTGCAGAACGGAAATAAAAAGGGAGTGGCATTAACGGCCATTACAGCCTTACTGGAATAGGTTAACCCCAAACCACATGTACTCACTGCTATCTGATGAGAAGATTCGGCCCGCTCCTTCAGCCGGCCTGAAACGGAGTCAGCGGAAATAGAGTGTTAGCGCATCGATTCAGCCACCGGAGCTGAAGATAACGGAACGAGGCCTCAAAACTCACAGTAACGCCGCTTCCTCTTCAGGGGGACGGTGGGCGGCCGATCGAGCTGCAGCAACACAAACGCGGTGGCTCTAATTACATCCGTCAGGTTCTGATCAGAGATGCTTCAAAGGCCCAAACTGTGCTCATTTACCTGATCGTGCTGCCACTGCCACATAACATCGTAAGGTAATTGGAAATGAATCCGCTTTAGCCTCAGATACTTCCCTGAAGGATACAGAGGAAGGTTCGGGTTTCCATAAATAGTCACGCGCTGCGAAACATTACAGCATTTTCATGTGCGCTCACCAACATGAATGGGAGCAGGTAAAAGGCTGTATTCATGCTCCCCTGGGGTGTATTCCATGCTTTCTCTGCACAACTCTTGGGACTGGGAGGGGGGACTGTAAGAGAAACACTTTAGCTACATATTTTAAGAAGGACGGCGACATAATGGAACAGCCGCAGATTCTTACTTACTCTGCTGTTTTGTAATCATCGGAGTAAAGACCAGCCACCAAATAGTTCTTCCTGGGAGGTCCGTCGGCTTTCTCCTCTCTCTGGAAGGCCGCTTGTTGGGATGGTGCCTCGTCGTCCTCCGACGGGCTGTAACATTCAGGGGGCGTGTCCTCATCGGCGCTAAAAGTAAAGCAGGAAGAGAGAGAGGTAGAATGACAGTGAGGAAAAAAGAGAAAGAGAGAAAAGGCACTGGTTTAGCACACAGTGCTGAAAACAGCGGGTTAATATCACCGTGGCGAGTGGTTGTAATGAATTTTTCAAGTCAACCAGCTCAGGTCCCCCCCTGTAAAGTTGCGTGTTTACCTCTGATGATAAGGCGAGTCACCGTGTTTTCTCTTCTTCCTCTTCCTGGCATGTGACTCCAGCTCTGCCGCCTGCCGCGGCGCGCCGCCTTCTCGGCTTCTCTCTGGCCCCTGATCCTCTTGCCTCGCCCCCCCTTCCCTCCCGTCTGCGCCGTGGCTGTGGCACGGAAAGAGATCAGGTGACACGGGAGGGACTGCAGACGAGTGCTTGGGAGAGGACAGGGTGGAGGGCAGCGGGCGCTTTCTGGGCCGTCCCGGTCTCCTTTTGTTGACCCCTTCCTCGGTGTTATCTGCCGCTGCGCTTCGGTGCTGGTCCCAACCTCTCCAGTCGCTGTGGAAACCTGCGGTCATTGA
>BJFM01003292.1:54690-84267 GCA_016586285.1 Arothron firmamentum | reverse complement strand
CCCCCCCCCCCCCCCACCCTCCAGACCACACAGTAAAATGGTCAACTCTATCCACTTTAATCAGAACCATATTTCCTCCTCCACTCTGTTCCTCTCCTCCTCTCCAGCCTAAATCCTTCCATTCACGGCCCCACCGTCTCCCTCCTCCCCTTTCGGTAGTGGTAACACAAATCCGTAGGAAAGGCTAAAACTTATTTTTGGAAGGAGTGCAAATTCCTCCTCCTCCCATTGCTTCCTCTAAGTCAAGCAAGCTTTTCATTGACCCCATTGTAAATTGACTTTTAAGGTGACATTTTGGCAAGTAACACACCCTAAAAAAAACATTCCCCTCACCAGAGAAAATAGACCCAACTCTCACTCTCCCCTTCCGTGTTCAGCCTCACTGTTTAACATGACATGTTGAATGAATTTAAGCAGCATCTTCTGCTACACTGTACATTCTTGTTAAGGCAAACAGTTTTCTAATAAAGCCCCCATCTGACCGACTTCCTCGCAGCCCTCTTTTTATGAAAAATCCCTCCTGTCTCTCAACGTGCAGAGCTGCCCCCGAAACCGACGCCAGCATCTCGGCTAATGTTTTCATTTAGCAGCTCCGTGGGCTATCTCTCCTGTTTCTTGGTTCCTCCACGCCCAAACCCATTCCTTGAATCATACCGAGCTCAAATCAACATCTGTTCCAGTAACTGCTGTTATGTAACAGTTTTGCAAAGCGTTTCCATGCCCGAACCTCCTTACAACAGAACTGAGCTAACAGAGAGAGAGGTGAACATCTGAAAGGAGCACGTCTTATGTGACCTCTGCACCAGAAGCTCGACCTGTTTAAAGAAGATGCTGGTGACAGGAAGGATTCTGTAACCAAATCAAGTACGAGTCATGTGACTTTGGCAGCGTAAAGCGAGGATGAGTAGCAGATTTTCAGACTCAAAAGGCTGTGCCCATTCCGTATGAGTCAAAGTGGACACTAATAGCTTTCTATTCCCTCAACCTCTGCAGCCATAGCCTGAAAAAACATCTGAAAAAATAGTCCTAACATTAATCCAGGAGCCGTTTCCACTGACAGGATGATGGGTGGACTTGACACTGGAGACAGAGGTTCCTCTGCAGCTCCCAGGCACCGATTAAATCAAGATAATGGCCAGCCATATTTCCAACCATCATCGCCTTCCCATGACGCTGTTATTATCAATAGCTAAAGCACCATGACCATCCGCCTGTCAGGGGGGCAGCAGTGCGGGTGGAAGGGGTGCTCTTGTGTTGGCATGTCTTAAAATAAAATTACCAAAAAAAAAAAAGACTCACTCTGATCTGACACGGAGGGAAGTTTCTCACTTGAGTCCCGCTTCTGTTCACACACTGAGCACACACTTTCTCAGAGTTGGTGTTAAAAAAAAAAAAAAAAATCAGACAAGAAAAAAAAAAAAGAGCGTGTTTGTCACACATGCCCAGATGACAGCTGATCACATCTGTATCCAGCTTGTGTGGGCACAGTTGGACCAGCGGGGGTGTTACCGCACCGGAGCCACCGATCATTGCTGTGCTGAAGGCGCCACACGGGCTTCCTCCCCCGTGATGACTTTGCGTACCTCTGAAAATGACTGCCCTCCCATGCTGTCGCACTTACAAATCATACACACATGCACGTGTTGTTGTTGTCGTCGCTCCTGCGTCTCTGGTCAAATGAAACGTCGGAAAACGCACACGGCCGTAGATTAAAACTCAACGTGAAAGTGCAGAGCTGCATTAAAAAAAAAAGAAAAAAAGAAAAGAGAGAGAGCATAAAAAAATGCGCTCCCCGGCGGTGTTTGTGTTGTGGATCAGTCCCGAGCCACCCTTTTCCTCTCCCATCTGTCCTCTGCCAGCCCTTCTGCTGGTGTCAGCAACATCGAAATAAGAAAGATCACCATGCATGGAGAAAAAATGTACTCGGCAACAAGGGATAAAATTAGCGCAAAGCGGATGCACGAAATCCTCACTCACCTACCATGCCGTGAGCTCGCTGATGATGACAGGCCTGCGCACAATCACCGACTGCCCTGAAAATCTGTAGCAAGACTACGCAGGCTACTTACCCGAGAGTGCGTCCGGGAGCCAACTGCGTTTGGGCAGGAGGTGAAGGTGTTGCTGTCCTCTCCTTTTCTCTCCGTTCCGCTTGGCACTAACGGCAATCCAGAGCAAATTCACCAACAGTAATCCAGAGTACTCGCCGCACAAGTTGTTGGTCCGATTACGTAACTTAGTCCGGCGGAGGTTAAAACACCCCTAAAAACCGAGTTTGTGCCCGATCGGAGCGCAGAGCCGAGTGTGCGCCAGTATTAGCGCGGGTGTTTTCATAATCATACAGTCGACACATCTCCTACCGCGCGTCTACGCAGCTAGGTGGCGGACTGGTTACACTAAATCTAATTTCGCCCACTTCTCTTGGGGAAAGTTAGAGCTCCCGCCAATAATAATGGCTCGGTTCGCGTCCTCGTTTGCATGCGCGCAGCTAACGTGTCGGCGAAGGCGGCGGTGTGTGCGCGGTGACAGGATGACAGCGCGGAAGGGGTCGTGGATGTGCGGGAATGCAATTGCGTGGCCATTTTAATGTGGCCAGAGGAGGAGATAAAACGGCGAACACAGCACAGATCTCATTGCGGTTCATAATAGGAGATTGGGGAGGGCT
Organism: Arothron firmamentum; assembly: GCA_016586285.1. Taxonomy (NCBI): domain Eukaryota; kingdom Metazoa; phylum Chordata; class Actinopteri; order Tetraodontiformes; family Tetraodontidae; genus Arothron; species Arothron firmamentum. Next base: position 81,605 of record BJFM01003292.1, on the reverse strand, counting down.
ATTTAGACGCTTAATAAAATGGCGACGACTTGACTAAAGTAGGCAGCAGAATTCGGAGGAGCGGCTGAAGTTGCGCCGCGGATAATAATGGTTTTCAGAATAAAATTTGCAAAGACACATGTGTAAGCCGAGCACTTTAAAAGTTATTTGCGTAATAAGTGCTCGCGCTGGTTAAACATGGCAACATCGATCCAAAACTGGAGTCGATGTGGTCTCGCTAGATATGAAAGACTAAGTAGTGTAATATAATAATCTAGAACTTGTAATAGTAATGAGAGTTTCCTAAAAGAAGGCCCATCTTAAAATCTAAGTCTCTTTTATATCTAACAATTGCACACAGCAATACATTTAGTGCCAGGAAATATCAAGATTCTAAAAATCACTGATCCAGTAGGGATAATGTGTCACAACTGACATGAAAACATATACTGTAGGTTTCACCCTGTGTTTTGATCATTGTCTGCTATACAGTATGTCGACTGCACAGATGGTTCATCTCTCCCTAGAGTAGCAGTTTTACGGTGGTGGCAGCACCGTCCACATAGATCTTAGGTGTGGCAGTCTCTCTGCAGGTGCAGCCTCACATAGTTGACCTTGTACTGTGGGGGGGATGCTGGTGGTGATGAGAGGATGCAACTTCATTTAAGAACACTGTATGACCAGTATACATATTTATATAGAAGTGAGTTTCAGGGCACAAAACTTGCATCATCGTGGATTCATTTAGACTTGAAATTATGTTTATGTTTGTAAATTGTATTATTAAATGGGAAGGAGAGAGAACTTGAATGGATGGAAAGTCAAAGGGGCAATTAAGTGTGGCTTAGCTTACTTTTTAAAAATGGTTTATATTGTAATTGTTTGTAATTCCTTTAGTTTAAACATGATGCTGGGTTAAACTGATGCGTTGATTTAATGCTGTGCACACAGTTTAAACAATTATTCCAGATGAAACTAGAAAAGCGCTCCAAAGGTTAAAAGATCTGTGGAAGATCATAGGTCAAAGTCCCTCCGGAATTCCGAATATCACCAAAATGTGATCATGTGTCCTTTGTCAACATTTACTATAAACGTTACAAATATTCGTTCCTAACTTTTTGAGTTATTTTTATTCACAAACAGATAAACGCCTTATGAGCGCATTGAATACTGGGAGCAATATTTAATGGGGGCCCTGTTTGACTGTGAATATGTGCTCCCCCAAAACATTGATTAAAACATAAAATAAAACAATAGATTGTTTTTAGAGAGTAACGTTGCCGCGAATAGATGTAGACATACTCTAGGTAAAAGCAGCGGTAGCAAAATTCAGCAAAGCTGCAGAAATGGATAGACGCATCTACCGGTAAAAGGAGCGGTTGCAAAATTTGACATGGCAGCAGAAATCTACAGAACATCGGCTGTCACATAAACTCTAGCAGAGGTAATTAGTCATTTTAATCAGCCCCATTTTCCTGCGCAGCTGTCGTCTGCCTCCTGCTGCTTCCTCATTGGCCGCCACACTCTGACGGCGCCCTCACGTCACTTCCTCTTTGTGCTGCAGTATGGCAGTGTCCGTGTCGGAACTAACACATTGTGTGTAAAAGTGCAGTTTGTTTTCTTTCAAATATTATCTGCGGCTGTACATCAATAAATTAAGCTAGACGAAGAAACTACCACAGTAAGTACCAACTCAACTGCTTTACGTCTTTAAAAAGCTCTGCATATGTTGCCCTGTAAATTACGTGTTTCTCGTTAGCCAATAGCATAGCTTAAATCTTTGCCAAGGGTAAAGTACCGGAGTGCGTTTAAGCCCGTTAAACGTCTCCATCATCCTTACAGAAGTGTCACCTTTCTGTTTTAGGTCATGGCACTCCACAGGTTGTCTTTAAGGCTACGACAAACTGTAAGTTCACGTTTTACTTCATATTTAGTTGACAAGTTCCATTATGTACAAAAATGTGGCTAGAACCGACAGGAAAATAAACCTGTCTACGCTTTTTATTATGGTGCCCACGGATGCAATCTATTGTTAATTATTGTTATTAATTGTTGTTTCTATTGCCTTCATCATTTAGACTGTACATACTCCATATCTTCTTAATTGACAAATAACAAGCCTTTCAAGGCGAGTCAATAGTAGCCTGTGGAAGTCTATGAAACACATGTAGATTTTCATTATTTATGATAAAGTTGTTTTTTTTATTTAGCATATTTACACTATATGTGCATTAAGGTAGTTCCTCAATGCAATTGTTACTCCAGGTAACACATGTGAGATTCCTGCATACCACTGGGTTTGGTCAGCAACAGGAAGCGGTGGCTGTAGAGACAGAACCTGCACCCTCCACCTTCTCAGTTTTCAGAACACAACAAAATGATCCGGTAAGCAAATCTTTACCAGGGCAGATATTGCCAATGGCATCTCAAAACACAATTCACCTGCCTGTTGATGGTACATTTGTGCTTGTACCAGCAATTGTCTTTTTTTTTTTCTTTTTTGTAAATTTAGCTTGCCTGCTCATTGGTTTGTCTTTCCAGGCATTCCAGTCTGAGAAACACATTGGACAGTATTACACGGTTCCCTCTGCCCACATTCACAGTCTGTTCCCTCTTGGACTTCCCCGGCGTTACCAACGACAGGTTTGTGCTTTAATTATGAGAGCATACACTGCATTCAAAACTTTTGATATTGATTTTCATATAAGATTTATATCTGTCAATAAGAACAGTTGTCATTAACGATGTGGTTTTAGATCAAGACATTCAATGAAGCCTGTATAATGGTGAGGTCACCAGCTCTGGAGGTCATCTCTTACCTGAAGAAAACAGATGACAGGACGCCTGCTGTGCGATATTTATTCTGTATCCTTCAAAGCTATTGCACTTGTGTTTTTACCCACATAAAACTAATTTTTGGTTGCCTTGACGTATAGTTCAGATGGATTGAAGGGCAGTGGGAAGACAATGTCTCTCTGTCATGTTGTACACTTCTGTTACACACAGGGATGGCTGGTGTTGCACATTCCTGATGGTGAGATGAAACATTGGCACTAAGTCACCTGTCTGCAATGTCAGTGCTACGACTGCAGGACTATATCATGTATTTTTGTGCAGCTCACATCTGGGTGAAGAACTGTAAAGAGCTGCTGCCGTCATCGTACAATAAAGCTCGGTTTGATCAGCCACTGCAGGCTAACGAGTGGCTACGCAACTTCAGAACCACCAATGAGAACTTCCTCTCGACGGTAGCCATTGATTTTGCATTCGGAGGTTGCACTTTATGACTGTCAAATGTCACGCAATGCATATTTTATAACGTTTATACGGTAGGAAAAGATGAACTTTACCAAATTTGTCAGTGTTTAATCACAATGTAATTATTGTAAACTTTATTAAGTGGGTTAAAATTATGATGAATGTTAAAAAGTTTGCCGTTCTCTTCCCAGATAAAGACAAAACATCGGTACGTGTGGACAAAGAGAGAGTCCACCAACGAGGGGAGCACACTTGGAGAGTTGGTGGATCAGGTGAGTCTTCTAATACTTCAAATGAGTGGAACAGATGTTTTTTTCTTTAGCTTTCTGAGTGTTCTGTTCTATTCAAAGGAAATATTATGTGTCTCTTATGAAATCATTCTAATCATTTCTTGGACCTTTTCTGCTGTTCTTTCTTTGTGGTTAACTAATTTCCCTGCAGAAAAGACCTCCTCCAGGCTTTGAAACATGCAAAGGCACTACTGAGAGTTGTAGATTGTTATTATCACTGATATTAATAGCCCACCGTCTGGCTGCATGTTAGCCAAAAGGAACATTCAGATTTGGCCCCCCTGCTGAGCTGGAGGGACGAATCTCGAAGATATCTATTTCCTGGAGAAATGGGAGTGAGCTTATTATCCATGGAGTGCTGCTGTATTTCATCAAGTAGCACTGAGGGTCATCAGACACCTCTCTCCTTTAATAGAGCAGAAAGCAATACACATGGAAAGCAGTTTAGTTTCTGTTATTAGTCATGTTCAGTACACCCACTGAATAATAATTCAACAGCCTGCTGGTAAGGGAGGGCCCAGAAATTAAATAAAAATAGTTTTGGAAAACAAGAATCTGCTTGTTAATTCCTTTACATTTGGAGCATACCTCTCTCTTTGTCCGTTTCCCCCCTCTTTAAACCCAGTGGTGTTATTTAATGATTATATAATTTTACTGCGTATATACTAGATTTAACCTTTCCTTGCAAGTTCAATAGGAAAGCATTGATAATAGGAAATGTCAGTGTTAAACATGTGTGTGACCTCTAATGACACATTCAAAGCTGAGCGCCCAGAGATCTGCTCTGTAATCATGCTCTCTTCCCTCCTTTGTTGTAGGGTATCAATCGTATGAAGAGCAGCAGCGACGTGGTCGGGGCAGTGATGAAGGAACTGAGGCTGCAAAGCGGGCAGCCAGAGTCAGACTTCCGCCTTGCCGTGGCTGTAGAGGGCGTCAATGCTCTGTGGGGTAGATCGACCATCAAGAAGGAGGACAAGAGTTTTGTGAGGGGCCGCCGAACACACCCCGTCTCGCTCATCTTCACGCCAGGGCTCATGTGTTTCTCTATTTTGCTCTCTGTCAGGTGGATCCAGAGGAGCTTACCCTGGTCTATAACCTAAGGAAGCTGATGAGGAACGACTGGGTGAGTGTGATGAAAAACAGTTGACCTTGAAGATGATCATCATTATAGGTTTTAATATTTTTAATAAACTCTTTGTGTTTTTAAAGGCCGGAGGTGCCATCCTCACCACTCTGTCTCAGACAGGGTCGCTCTACACATCCAGAGCAGAATACTTACCTCAAGAGCTGCTGGGAGAGGTCAGAAATCATTTCAATATCATTTTTACAATTAAATATTTGTGACTTTTAATATGGCTCCCAAAGCAGAATAGTTTTCATTACTCTTAGTAATGAATTTGCAAATGTGTCACGTCAGTACCACACCACTGGGGTTAAATACAAAATACATATATTTTTTAGTAGAATAGCCAGCAGCATGAGCCGCTCTGTATGGTTTGATTTCTGTCAGCACTAGAGATGAGTTCCATCTTGTGATGTGTCAGTCCTGTTCCCATCTTGTTTACCTTTTTATCGCTTTCAGTGGTTTTATGGAGCTATATTTAGCTCGGATGAGCCAATAAATAAATCCTCGGTTCTATGGATCGTTTCCATTTCTGCTCCTATACTGAAAACCTCAAAGTTGGGTCATAAGCACGCTTATGAAAACAATCTTTTAATTATCTGTGTTTCTCTTATTAGAACGGCTTTGACAACATGGACCCATTCATCCCCGTGTCAGTGCCGAACTACAGTGACAAGGAGTTTGAGAGTTGTTACCTGTACTACACAGACCGCCACTGGCTGCAGCATCCACAGAGTATGTACAGTATTAACATTCTGAATAGCAGCATATACTGTACTGGAACTGAGTTTGTTTGAGTAACTCAAATTGAATTTTCCTCTCATTAGGCCTAACAGAAGACGGGAAGAAGGAACTCATCTTTCTGAGCAACAGAAATCCATCTATGTTTGAGAGACTTTGTGCCTTCCTGTGAGCCCAGACTGAAGTCACACTTAAATATCAAAGTCCCATTTAAATATGAGTCTGTCTGTAATGTGTCCCTTTGTAAATTATGATGGATGTGTGCTGCTTTCATAATAAAATGTGCATTCAATTTAACATTGACCTTTAAAAAGATCAGTTAGAATTGTCAGAAGTCAACTCTCATTATCATTGTAAATGAAATCAATAAGTGCAGTTTTAGAGTGTAAACTGATAATTTGGTATTTATCCAATTGGACATATATCATTGGATATAAATTTCATGTAACTTGACTGTTTCAAGAAATACATTTGATGCCCGAGTTAATTAAAAGACGCAGAGTTTGTTCCTCTGGTGTCCTAAAACGGAAGAACAGCGCCACCTGGTGGTAGGTCAACGGACAATGCAACGTTGTTCACGTGACGGCCGTAAAGTCACATGACTGATCTAAAGTCATGTTGAATGGCCAAAACAAGGCGGCTGAAAGACGCATGACCCGAACTAGAGGTGACGGTTTATTTAAATTGAATAACCGCACAACAGGATGTAAATATATGTTTCACGAAGCTCGAGGGTAAGTTTATGTTTCCTATTCAAAGAACTCGGCAGCTAAATGCGGGATGAGTGTATAACTTCATTTTGCATTTTTGCCTGAATTCCAGAAACCATTTGCAGAATTTTATGGAGGACAGCTCGTTAACACAGACGTCTGTTTGTAGATAAAATGGCGTTGTTGCAATCGCTGCTACTTCTGTGGATCTGTTACCACAACGTGGAAGTGACTTTAGGCTCAGGTAAGGAACCCTGATTTAAGCGCTAGAAACTACTATAAAACCTTAACTTACATCAAGTTCTGAAGCTCTGTTAAGTTAAATGTTTCCCTGACTAATCATAGCACTGATGCTATTTTTAATATTGTAACTGTAAGGTTTCAAATAAATAAATTTTTGCCTTTACTTCTACTTCCAGTAACTTCCAAATGCGTTGCCAGGAACTTTGGCCAGGACTCGGTGGTGTGCGAGTGTAACTCAACCTACTGTGACAGTGTTGGCAGCATCACCTTGCCTCCTGTGGGTCAGTTCTCCTCCTACCTGAGCAGCATGTCTGGCAGCAGGCTGGAGGCCAGTCAGGGTCAGGTCCAGGTGAACAGCACCGCCGAAGGTGAGAGGCGATGATGAAGGACGTTAATGGCCCGGGGGTGTTGGAACGGGCCAGCGGCATCTCTTCTGTCCTCCTGTCTTCCAGGCCTCAGGTTAACCATCGACCCGCACCAGAAGTACCAGAAGATTAAAGGGTTTGGTGGCGCCATGACAGATGCAGCAGCTATTAACATCCTGTCTCTTTCGGCTGCGACACAAGACCAGCTGCTGCGGCAGTACTTTTCTGCAGAAGGTACGACCTTTAAGAAGAAAGCAGCAAGTTAGCGTGCTAGAAAATCACATGCATAGCTTTTATTTAGGCTCGTGTATGCTATTCTTGTTTGTCTTTCATGTTTGTGTCCAAATTCCAAACCTCAGTCTATAGATTTATAACAGTATAATATACCTGCATTTAGACTTGTGTAACAAAATGTATGTATATAAATAATTAATGTTTAGCAACATTTTTGTGCTGTTTTATACATTTTATATCTCAGTATTATACTACACTAACCACATGTCATTGTATTGATATTTGTGTGCTCAAACTATCAGGTATTGGCTACACCGTTGTCCGCGTGCCCATGGCCAGCTGCGACTTCTCCACCCGTTTGTACACATATGCTGATACTCCCGGAGACTACAACCTGGATCATTTCGCACTGGCCCCCGAGGATGTCAACATGAAGGTCTCCCCTCTCATCTTTTACCCACGCAGATGAACGTGTCCTCATCACTTTAACCTCGTCTCTCTCACAGATCCCTCTCCTGCAGCGGGCTCAGGCTCTGTCTCCTCGTCCTCTCTCCTTGATGGCCAGCGCCTGGAGCGCCCCTGCCTGGATGAAAACTAATGGCGCACTTATAGGAAAGGGTTCACTCAAGGGCCAGCCAGGGGGTAAGGAGCATAAAACCTGGGCACACTATTATATCAGGTGAGGATGTGAGGGTTTCATCAAAATTAGATCATATTTCACATCATATTATTTAACACCTGGGAACCTTACTTTCATCACTTCAGGTTCCTGGAAGAATATGCAAAATACAATGTGAGCTTTTGGGCATTGACCACAGGGAACGAGCCTTCCGCAGGAAGGTTGACAAACTACAGGTCTCAGCTCAAATTATTCAGTTAAACACTGACTAGCAGCGTTTCTTTTTACACCGCAGTGAGACGCAGCCTTGTCTGTCTGCAGCTTCCAGGCTCTGGGTTTCACTCCCCAGGAGCAGCGGGACTGGGTGTCTCTGGACCTGGGCCCTGCTGTGCATGCTTCTGCATTCCCCAACACACACATACTCATTCTGGATGACAACCGCCTGCTGCTGCCTTACTGGGCTAAAATAGTGAGTCCAAGGACAGAGAGGTAGTTGGGGAGGTCACAGTGTACTTTGTGTACTTCACCACTCCGCTGATGCAGAAAATGGGAAAAGCGGAGTGAACCGACTAATATTATGTATGACATCAAATCAAATCAATGCGCAAGACATGAGGTGAAATTACTGATGATGAGGACATTTAATCAAATTTATATTAGTGTCACTGTCAGGATGAATAAAAATATGGAACATCGGTGGGATGAAACAGTTTGGAATCATTAGTTTGATGAAACGCTCAGTCTTTCCCTCCATCCTTGTTCCCCGAGGTCCTGAACGATGTCCACGCAGGACGCTACATTCACGGCGTGGCGGTTCACTGGTACATGGACAGCTTCGTCCCAGCTGAAATAAGCCTGGGAGTCACCCATCACCTCTTCCCAGAGTATTACCTGTTTGGCACAGAGGCGTGCGCCGGCTTTAGCCCGCTGGACAGAGGGGTGAAGCTGGGGAGCTGGCAGAGGGCCGAACAGTACGCGCATGATATCATAGAGGTAAGAGAATCTTGGCCGGCGCTGTGGAGTCAGATCCACCGTAAAGGATATTCGATTTCAAGGTGAGTCCCCTCCCAATCCCCCTGCTGCAGTGCAGGTTAGGAAGTGGCAGCCTGCCGTATGCGCTCTTGAGCAACTGCCTTCGGGCCGTTATGGCAGGTTGAAGCTGGTGTTGAGTTTCGTCTCTCATTAGGAAATTGGACTCCCTCTGTTCCATCTAGCATGCATGGACACGTTTACACACGCACATTCAGACATCTGGAGAATAGTCAGAGAAACTCAAAGACCTTTCAAGCTAAAATAGGGTTCAAAGAAGTTCTAATTTGATGTTGAATTGTCTTCTTTGACTCCACACCAGGACTTGAACCATTATGTGGTGGGCTGGACGGACTGGAACCTGGCCTTGGACCACATTGGTGGACCGAACTGGGTTAAAAACTACGTCGACAGCGCCGTCATCGTGGATGCACAGCGCGACGTCTTCTACAAGCAGCCGACTTTCTACAGCGTGGCCCACTTCAGGTAGCAGCGCGGGTCCGTTCGTTCACATCGATGCAGATTTCACATGGTCTGTGATGCACACGGACCGACCTCTGCTCTCCACAGCGCGTTCCTGTGGGAGGGGTCCCAGAGAGTTGGCGTGTCTTCCAATCAGAAATCAGACCTGGGTTACTCTGCCTTCATCAGACCGGATGGCTCAGTTGTTCTCATCGTACTGAACAGGTACTGGAACTGTGTTTTCGTGTACTTGTGGGACATTCCCAGGTTCTTATATGTTATATATCTTTTATGTTTCTGTTTTTATTCTGCAGGTCATCATCTGCGGTCAAGTTTGAGGTTTGGGACCCCTCCGTGGGCTACATCCCTGCCACCGCTCCGGCTCATTCGCTGCTCACGCTTGCTTGGAAAACACACTGATTGTGACCCCTGTGCAACCGTCTCACATTTCTAATTAATCAAAGCAGCTAATATTTACAAATAGGATGCAAATGGAATGTTTATGAGTTGCTGCCTTAATTTTCTAAAATGACACTTGGAATGCTCTGAATGTACTTTGTGTTGCGTGCCTTCTGAGATGCTTCAGGTATCCGCACTGTCACATTTCTGCCATATTTTCAAATCCTTTCATTTCAACATTTACATTAATGTCAAAGCGGAAATGTTTCTGTTGATAAAGTAAAGAAACAAAGTCTGAATCAGTTTTTTTTCAATTTATTAATACATCTTAGACATTTTCATATATAATATACAGTTTGATAACCAGGTTTTTCACATTTTTCTCCATAATCAATGTTTTTCCTCCTTTGCAAACGATAAATCGGGCTAAGGTTATTTACATAAATGTGATTAAAATGTGAAACAAGACAGTCAAAAACAAAGGAATAAAACAACAGGGAGGCCGTGTGTTAATATCTACACTAGGAGGATCTTTAGAGCGTTTCATGAGGGGTTGGGCGATGTCACGTGATTCATTTATTTACTGGCATGACCTTGAGGTTCCTGAAAAATAGAATCCCTTATTTCATCTAAAGTCACAGCTTCTGTTTGACATCATAACAGCAGGAACTGAAAGTGGAATCGTCCTGACACAATCACAGAGAAAAATGACCAATGGTACAAGAGCTAAATGCACTGCGGGGAAGGAGGGGGTTGGGTGTTGGTGGACGAGATGGGGCTCAGTCAGATGCAGGATTCAGCTAATTTATCAACGAGTGAACGGAACGGGTGATACAAAATCTGGCAATTTCTTGCGGATTGCAGAAATGAAAGAAGAAACAGAAATGGAAGTGATTACAACTGGTCTAGACCGCTTTGTTAAATAATATAAAAAGAAGATCCAACCACCTTGAGTGACTGTTAAGACTGCTTGGGTCTCCGTGTACATGGTTGAGGAGAAAGGCGTGAAAACAAATGACAGAAAACCCATCAGATGATTATGACTGCACCAGGCGTGAGGCGTGAAGCTTCTCTCCTCTTGTGTTGACGGATGAAGGTGCGGACGAAGGGGACAGGTGGGCGTCTCAGAAGGACCATCTCTCCTGTGTGCGGGGGTCCATGGAGAGGGAGGGGGACTCTGAGGGGGGCTGGCTGCTGCTGTCTTCTCCGTTTAAACTCTTCCTACACACTGGACACGTGTCATGCTGTATCCATAGAGAAGAAGAGCATACAGCAGATGACATCAGCTCTGGGCTGTTTAGAAAAGGTTATTTTTCCCAATTTTACCATTTTATACTCATCCATCATCTCTATATTTCTAAATTTGTTAGGTCACCAACATAACTAGATGACTATTTATTACGTCTGCCAATAATGTCACACAAGCATTCGTGTTGTGTGAATTTATTTACAAAATCAGACAGAAATAGTGAGGCTTTCATCCAGACGACCGGCCCACATATCCAACATTTTAAATGGATGCTTAACAACAACGTTATATTTTCATTATTTCAAACTTAAAAATGTCAATATTCAGATTAGAAAGGTTGTACAGCTACAAAAACAGCAATTGAGTTGGATTTTTCCTCTTAAACTGAGCACCATATTGTTGTACCGATCTTCCTGACAGCATCAAACCTGTAAAATGCCTTTACCTTCCTCTGGGTCTTCCCATCGCATTTCACTAAAGACTTGTGTGCTGAATCTACCTGCATTAATGTGACTCACCATTTCCAGCCATGGTACTATACAGTCTGAGTGAAAGAAGTGGTTACAGGGTAGCTGTCTGACTGGTTCACCCACAGAAAAGTCCTCTTTGCACACTGGACATTCCATACAGCAGTCTGGGGGAGACAACATGAGCACATATGACATTTACTGCTATCACACTCTTATATGTGTGGTACTGCTCTGTTTTTAAAGAAGATATGCTAGAAATCAACTGTCATCTACAGTACGTTTGCTTCGTGAAGCCGTATCTCAAAGTGGCAGCAGCACGATTAATCAAACACTGCAGCAAAGGTAGATTTTGCATTCTGGTTTTTCAGCCATGTCAGAGCAGGATGTGTTCGCAACGCAAAAGGAGGAAGTCAGCAAGAACAGGTCCACAAGAGGACTTGGAGGACAGACGGGAAGTGTCAAAACCCAGCGATCACCTTTGAAAAATTCTTAATATTGTCAAGGTTAATGTGCGGTCTGTTCAGATGAGGGTGTAGGATCTCTTTTGGTAGACAGCAATGTTATATAACGTGTCTTTTAAAGGTAACAAATTTTTCTCTTAACAGATGAATTTTACTAAAGCAAATCCTTTCGAATCACTGTTTTAAAACCTAGTATGGGAATATAAGTGTCTACTTGCTGCTTAATGACCACATTTCCCAAGCCCAGGTGTGTACTTCTTGGCTTCTTCATTTGTAACCATGAAACGTCTATCGGTGTTGTCTTGGAGAGGGTCCACAAATGACTCATTCCCTGGCTCACATGACTGCAGTGACTCACATGATGGGAGAGTGGATTCTACCTCAAGAGCCGATACAAGGTGGCAACAACGCAAGAGAATAAAAATATGTGGTTCCCCCATCTGTTTGAAGATGCAAAAGCCTTTCTAATGACAAATGGAAATGTCTTTGAAACCTGAAGTACGACTGAAGATATTAGGGACAAATATGAAAGAATCCTCTTACTTACCTGCTTGTTCCTGAGAGATATTAACAGTTGGGAGAGAAGAGATCTTCTCTTTCTCTGCTGGAGGAGGGCCTGTGTTTTCCAACTGACCGAGTAACTACAGAACACAAACACTTGTAAAATGACTTCTTTACCGAACGATATAATTTTGCAGTAAAATACTACTACACTTGACATACCTGTGTTATAACGGCATCTAACCCTCCTTGTCCCCATGCGTAATCCCCTGGGTTTGAGTGCAACATCCCTGTCCTGGTGAAGGGAAGAGACGGTGAGAAGCATGATTTGATCTGGAAAAACACCAGTAAACGTGTGACGCTAATGTGTCATCTTACCACGAGAAGGGAGGCGAGCCAGGAACTCCAGAGTTGGCAAAAAGGCTGGTAAGAAACTGCTGTACAATTCTGACGTGCAGAACACAAATATATGAAGCAAATATCGGAAGACAGAGGAGGTAGAAACTGAGCTGCAGTTGCCCACCCTTCCACAGCAGGCGAGCGGTCCGGCCTGCTGCCGCCTCTGGCCCGGTATCTCCTCTGGCTGTGCAGGCGACGGGGGCGACCTGGTCCCCAGTTTTCCCCAGAGCCTAGTAGACCCCCCATGCTTCCCCCTAACCCTGCCGGGACCGAGCCGCCTATGGGCCCCCCACCCAATCCACCAAGGTCGTTGACCCCGCCGACCCCGCCCAAACGCCCCCGACTTCCCAAGTCAGGCGTGTTGCCATCTGTAAATGGCCGCTCCATTAACAAGAGGTGCCAAAGCTGCCAGGATCAGACAGAGGAGCAAAAAAAGTGACAGATGGGAAGGTTTTCAGGGAGGGATGGGGAGAAACGTGAGTGGAGGAGAAGACAGAGGAAAGAAGAAACATTTTAGCAAATGCATGTCAGCATTTGGTCAAGTCATCTTAGCCCCCCTTTCACCTCCTCCTCTCCCCCAAAAGCTTGTACCTCTGCAAAATGTGCGGCTGTGTCATCTATTCCATTAGCACCACCCTCTAGAAGACTGAGGGAAAATGCGCACAAGGGGACAAAGACGCATCATTAGAAACACACACTGGCCTCACAGGCCCGTTGGGGCTCAGTGTCTTCTACAGGACAAAAAACAAAACTCCACAGAGTCCATTTACCTGTTTTTATTTTACGCCAACATGCAACATGGCCTCGTGCTTTTCCAATAAAAATTAGGGAAATACCCACAATAAGATCTGACTTACCTGGAATCTTCTGTTACTTCCTCTATGAACCCTGAGTCACACCTTGGGCAAATATATTCCTAGAAAGAAAGAATCAGAGTAAAAAAAACAAAACGAACAAAAACAAAACAAGAGACAAACTGGAAGAAAACTCAAATAAAATGATCTAATCAATGACTATCTTGCTCTAAGTGTGAAAAGTTGTCGGTACTTTTATTCGAGGTGTGGCCTGGGAACTCCACAATTCATACAACTTCATACCAATTTGTATGACCCATTTCATGAATGCAACTCAAGGAGTAAATCAGGTCTGCCAGCCACACCTCAAGACGATAATGAAAGCAACACACAACACGAAAAGGGACTTTTCATTTCCCCTCAGTTACTTTAAAACCAGAATGGAAGTGGGTAACTGACTCAAACTGTCACTGAAATAGTATTCAATCCTCAATCTTCAGTCAGTGTCATGCTTGACACAAGGAAATCCCACTACACCAAATAATTAACATTATTTCTCCTTTTTTTGACAGATCAGTATGAAATATATTGTATAAATAGATGCACTGATGACAGATGCTCCTAAGGATGGACAGTTGAGTTAACCCTGGGTGTTGCACTCAGCTGGCGCACTCCAGACGTGCCATCAGAGTGAGTCCAGCTGGGACGAGCGGGTCGTTCTGGAGTCCGTGACAGAGTTTTCCTTAACCATGGGATAAAAATAAGAATGCGACTGACCAAAAGAGTCCTGGCATTAGACAGCATCTTTATATAAAGTAAATTTACTCAGCTTATTAGGTGTAGTTTGAATACGTTGGTGAAGGCCCCACATTAGAGGAAAAAAAGTTTGCATTAATAAGCAATTTCTGTATGTGTGTGTGTGAGAGAGAGAGATCACTTCTAATTTATCTTCATGTTTGGTTTGAAGACTGAAACTAAAAGTAGATGTTTCAGAAAATTCCCTAGTAATATGTTGAACCGAAATTAAAACTATCTATACTTACCTGATTATGTACAATAATACTGTCCAAACGGACAACTAACAATGTAATAACACGGAACTCAGTTATTCGTTATCAAGACAGCATGTCTAAAATGTCAAAGTAAGACAAAGCTGTGACGGGAAAATGTCATTAACGTGCAGGAGCAACAATCCGTGTCGATGTTTGCATTTTTATTTCTGTGTTTTGTGTGTCATGAGTTTATTTTGAGAGTTATCAACAAACGACGCTAATGCTACACGGACTAGCTTGTGCGTGAGCTATGGCAAGCAAGCAAAACAAACGCAATTTCAAACAAATGCAGACATGTCAGCTGCACATACTACACACCAGAATAACATAGACAGAGACGGAAAAAACGTGTGGCTTACCGGGAGTTTGGGGTTCACCTCCCCCTTACAACAGTGACAGAAAAAGCGGTGCGGTGGTACAGCCGCAGCCTCCGCCATCTTCCACTAGAGCAGCTCAAACACTGACGTCGGTCCTCCACAAAACTAAAGACAGCTGTCCGCCTCCAGCCCAGCATGCACCGCGGCACCGCTGGACAAATCCCTGCGCCGAAATGCGGAAGTGTTCATGTGTCGTCAACGGAAAGCTGCATGTGTTTACTGGCTGGTCTGTCGGCCTGTTAAACGCTACAGTTTTTGTGTAAACGACCTTTTCGAGAGGTATGTGAAACATTAGTGGCGTACGTTTTGTGCGTAATCACTTTGCAAGGTGTGCATAAAGGCCGAGTTTCGGTTCGTTATGATGATAAAGTGTTTTCCGGCTGTGGTTATCAGCAAACAAGTTCACTTGCGTTTAAATGCGTTTTTTTATGTATGGCGGGTAATTCTATGGTTTTGTTTGATCCACGACGAACCCATTGATCCATATTTAGATTTAATATAAATTTAAGTGATTTATTACAATTTTGCGTTCATTGTGGTAAAGCAGAGGTTTCTTGGTGGCATGGAAATAAAAGAAAAACAGCCAATGTGTGAAAAAAGGAGTGATGTACATGACTGGGATGACAAAATATCTCAAATGTGATAATGACATCTGGGTATGAACAGACAAATGTGTGGAAAAACCTGATCTGATTTTGTAGGTGCACAGATCTTTCTTTTGTTGTGTTTTTTTCTGTTTGTGCAGATGACTACCCAGGAGGTACGCCTGTGTGGTCTTCTGCTGCGGGAGCACTTTGGAGAAGTAGTAGAGAAACTAGGAACACACCTGCTCAGGAATGGATCCCAGAATTTAAGAACCATCCTCCACGATACTGGCCTCCCGCTGGACCTGGTAGGCTTGACCCAATAGCTACATTCACATAGGCTCTGACATTTACTCTGTTTTAGAAAAAGCAGTGAACAAACGGAAACAAACAAAATGAATTGCAAAGGATTTTCCAATGTATATTCAAACCAATTCCATTTTCCATTTTGTCTTTTTTCCATACAGCACCTACTGTATATTTGCACTGGAAAAATGTAGTTATTTGTGCGTTTAAAAACACAAGTCATTACAATAAAGCACAGCTTTTCACTCCTTGTGTCACTGCAGGTGAAGAAGGCCCTGTGTGTGCTAGTGCAGCATGGGGTCTGTGTGTTCCGCCATAGAGGACCTGGCCGCCCCACTGACTATCAGGCCAGTTGTGATAAGATTTTGAGAATCCTACGATACCCACGTTACATCTACACTGCTAAAACCCTGTATGGAGACACTGGAGAGCTCATAATAGAAGAATTACTGCAAAGAGGTGAAATGACCATGAGCAGAACAGTTAAGACTGTTGCTGACCGACTCACACAGAACATGGAGGGTCAGTATTGTTCATTTATCAGTCAAAAAGTGTAAAAATGTTGCTGTGTTGTCTTTGGGTTTTCTGAACGTAGTCGTAGTGATAAAACCTTTCTTTCAGATGGCCAATGCATGGATTACAGTGAGGTGTCCTCTGCTTTCTGTAAACTGGTGGAGACTCATTTCCTTCAGCGCTGCCCTCCTGTGGCGGGAGCAGGGAAGACAGACCGCGCTGCTCCAGCTACCCCTGCAGCCCAGGCTAGCGCGTCGGTGCCCACACCAGAGAGCTTCGCAGACTGTTACAGGGTCCCTCAAGTTACACTCAGAGGGCAAGGCAAACGCAGGCTCTCCGGTGAGGATGGAGAGGACCAAAGGAATGCGAAGAAGGCTAAAATGGATTCGGAGGTGGACTTTTGTTTTATTGTTAAAGTTTCATATAAAACATTAAAATACAAGTATCCTAATGTATTTCTTTTCCTTTTAGACACACGGTGATGAGGGAATTTACTGGCGGGTGAATTTTGAGAGGTTCCATCTCCACTTCAGAGACCAGGCCATCATCAGTGCTGTCGCCAATAAACTGGACCAGGTCTGTGTCATCTGTATAAAAAAAATTTATGTATATATATATATATATATATATATATATATATATATGTATAATATATAAACCTTTTGGCTGTTTGCCCTTTTTAGATATGGCTAACTGAGAGCATCTCTTCTCTATCTTTATTTACAGCTTTTTTGCTGTACCAGCTCATTAAAAGTTCACCAGTTCCTATATGTGCTACGTTCATGTACTTACATATTATAACTAAATTCATAGTTGTATTTAAAATGCAAAAAGCTTAGTCATAACTTGTTGCCTTTGCCTTGGGTGGTAAAATCAAGTTTCAGTATCTTGTCCTCATACTTCAATATCTTGACCACAGCATAATTTCCACCATAGGCTGCAATATGAATGATGTGTTTATTGACCATCAACTTATTCTAGACCAGCAGTGAAATAGTGAGGACGATGCTGAGAATGAGCGAGGTGACAACTTCTCCCACAGCCAGTTGCACAAAGCCTCTCTCAGCCAATGAGATCTTCAGGTCTCTCCCAAGTACTTATAACATTGCCAGACCAGTCTTGGATCAGTACCTGACACTGCTGGTGGATGATCCGGTGAGATCGCTGTAATAAACACATCAAATCTTTGAGTCTTCACTCTCATTGACTAGATTTCTTCTTTTCCTTTTCTTTCCCTAGATGGAGTTTGTGGGGAGAGCTGGTGAAAGTGGAGGTGGAATGTATGTTGTTAGTATCCTTTGATTTCATTGAATTTCAGTCCTTATGGAGAACTGTTGATCCGCATGGTTGTCTTAACTCGGCTCTCAGATCTGTACAAAGTGCTGGCTAATCTGGCCCGTGCCACACTGGAGTCGATTGTGCAGGAGCGGTGAGTGACTGTCAGCATTTTAAATCGTGTAGACATTTGAACCTGGAGGTTTGCCAGCGGTTCAGTTTCATAGTTTTCATCCTGATGTCAGATTTGGATCTCGGTCGGCACGCATCTTTCGTCTGCTGCTGAGGAAACGCCACCTGGAGCAAAAGCAAGTGGAGGATTTTGCCATGATTCCAGCCAAAGAGGCTAAAGACATGCTTTACATGCTGCTTTCACAAAACCTGGTCCAGTTGCAAGTACGTGCCGACACACGCTTAGTCATCCGAGCTGGTGGCGGAAGATATATGTAAATTTGAGAAAAATAATGTGATCGCATGAAAGCCGTCTCAAAAACTCTAATATTGTCTGGTGTGTTTGCAAGCTGTGTAGCCCAGGAATTACTGAACAAGTGGTCATTTTGCACTTGTCAGCTTAAGAGGATGATGAAGGTCTTAACTGTTCTCTTTTTATTTTTTATTCAGGAAATCCCAAAGACTCCTGACTTTGCACCATCGCGAACATTTTATCTTTACACTTGTAATCAACTCCCAATAGCAAGAATGCTGCTTCAGAACTGCTACAAGGTAAAACACACTCCTCCGTCAGAGCTCTGGCTAACCGAGGCCTGCATCCATCTGATTTTCCCTTTGCTAACTTATGCCCTCTGGTCGTTGTTTGTCTGATGCAGACGGTAGCCAACCTCATTGTTAGACGCTTGTTTGAGTCCAAAGAGAGCAAGTGAGTTCTCCAAGGTTCCCCTCTACCAGCAGGATATTTGCTGTGTTCATCGTGACTGACTGTTTTTCTGTTTGGCGGACAGGCGTCTCCTGGAGAAATCCCAGAGGATCGAGGCCATCCTTGCATCCCTGCAGGCCAGCGGCGCCGAGCCGGAGCAGCTGACGGAGGTGGAGGAGATGATCACGGCTCCTGAGCGGCAGCAGCTGGACTCCCTACGCCTTCATATAAACAAGTAAAAAAACAAAAAACAACCCCATCCTAGAGGTTTGCGATACCATTTTAAATGTTTTTTTCTTCTCCTTTTCCTCCAGGTTAGATTCAGCTGAGAACCAGGTAGACGACACCATCTTTGTCCTGGAATCATACATCAGCTCCACTACCACAAGCTGACAGTAGAGAAGTCTCCTCAGTGCTCCTTGTGTATGTTCTTTAGTGTGAATATATTATATTTTATGAATCTAGTTCTTTATAATAAATCCTATGAAAGCTATAAAAGAAATAAACTGAGCACAATTCTACACATTTTCAATAGATTTAATTTCATTTTAAGAACAAAACAAAACTGTAAGACAAATGTGAGTGAATTGTAAAATGTTGAATAAGTCTGTTTATTAAATAGAAAAATGTCTTAATATACTGTAGTTTGTCTCAATTTTACACAAGTGCTCCCGACCCTGATCAGTGGGTAGTGCTGTTTGTTGGACCCTCTAAATGTTCTTTTGGTCCTTCCCTGATTGTATCCACTATGTATAGTCCGATTTCTATGATTATGTGTGTGCCTGGCATGAGGTGGAGAGCTTGTGGTCACGCGTGCGAACGCAGGGCTCAGTCCTCGTGATTTTCATCCTCTCCTCTCTGTTTGCGTGTGAAGAATCCCAGCTGAGGGGAAATGATGAAAAGGTATTAGTGTTTGGTTGGGGGAGGGGTTAAAATGTTTATCTTCATTTTTCCGGAATGAAGCTAAACATACCTTCCACAGTAGGAAAATGATTAGCGACAGGAGCAGCAAGCCCCCGATGACACTTCCAATCAGGATCCAGAGTGAGATGGGGATGGCTCGACCCTTCAGAACCTCCAGTACAGTCTGGGCAAGCAGAAAAACTGGTCACTACAGGAATAAATCCAGGCCTATTCCTGCCAGTTAACCTCAGACTGTGGCCTTCTTACCTCCCTCCAGACGGTTTCTTTACCCAGAGTGATGAGATTTGTCTCCTGAGCTGCCAGGCGATAGGCTCCTATTATCTTCACTGATTTATATTTGGCCTATAAAAAGCAACGGGGTGCAGCTTTGCTCACAGGACCAGGAAAATGGGCTAAAAACCGGCATCTCCGCGCTGTCATTCAACTCACTTTTCTGAAAAAGTCGTCGTGAACTCTTCGGCTGATGCGGATGACGACGGCCTGTCCTTTCAGAAGCTGCTGGACCCCGCAGACGACCTCCGTGCACCACGACCGGCTGCAGTTCTGACCAAACAGGCGACATTTTGGAATGTGCTGAAGCGCCCGTTGTCATGGGCTGCTGTGCCGGCAGGGTACTCACCAGCACGTCATTCTGCATCATGTCTTCGGGGTGAAGGGTGCGAACGTCGGTCTGTCTGGCCTTCAGCTGCGCCAGGTCGCTCTGCACGCTGCAGTTCACTCCCGTCGCCTGTGGGGCGGTTCAAAGGAATCTTAAAAGTGATCTAAACTAAGCGAGGCGTGCTTGTGCGGCAGCGCTACTCACGTTGTAGGAAAAGACGTCAGTGAGCGTCATGAAGCGCGTGTCCTCTGCAGCCACAGAGGGCAGACGCAGCCTGAGCTCCACACGACTCACAGAATAGCAGCCCAGGTTCTGCAGCTGCAAGCACAAACATTCTGCTGTGACGATTTAGCAACGTCTTTAGTTTTCTTCTGTTTTTGCACCCTGCGGTTGTACCCTCAGATGTGTGTGGAACTCTGGTCCGATGGCTTCTGACGCCGTTCTGGTGGGATGGACCTCATATCGATTCAAATTTGACTCACTGTGGAGGAAAGAACAGAAACAAGGATATGAAAAAAACAAACAACATCACTCAGTCGATGCTACACACACACACAGACACACACACACACACACACACACACCTGCTCACAAACAAGTCCGGCTCATACTGAACAAAACTCTGCAGCTGAACGCTGTTGTCCATCAAAGTATCCTCTCGTTCCACGCTGTCGCTGTAGAAGAACCAGAGTAGCATGAGCACAGGTGGGACTGAAGCGGTATCCATCATCTGTGTGTGCACGTCTACCTGGCAGCCTGAAGCTTCATCTGAACTCGACTGTGCAGAGACGTGCAGCTGAACT
Source organism: Arothron firmamentum (assembly GCA_016586285.1). Taxonomy (NCBI): domain Eukaryota; kingdom Metazoa; phylum Chordata; class Actinopteri; order Tetraodontiformes; family Tetraodontidae; genus Arothron; species Arothron firmamentum. The sequence continues at coordinate 60,973 of BJFM01003292.1, read as the reverse complement.
CAAACTCCAACATGAAGTTAACCTGCGAACACACCAGGAGACAGAACAGGCTGCTCAAGTGGCCCATTTCACCAAGGTGAAGGTGAAGCACGAGTGGGCCGACTCCAGAGTGGAGAGAACTCCTGGAGGACGTACTTTTGACTGGGAGCGGAACACCGGATAACTGACGTTACACGAGTGGCTGTTGGCGTCAAGCGCTGTGCACTCAATCTTAAAGTTGGCATCCTCCTACGGGCAATCCAGCAAGACACGAAACACCGCGTTTTAGGTTTTAATTTAAACTGAAAAGGTGCTGATCGTGCTTGCAGGGGTATTTGTCTGGCGTACCCTAATGCTGAGGCTGGAGAAGTGCAGGTTCTTTGAGTAGTGCAGCGTCAGGCTGGTGTTGTAGGCGTTCTCCAGTCTGTTCTGAAGCTGCACCTCCACCGCCAGGCGCCTGCGTGGGCTGCGGATCACGTACGGCTTCTGTCTGTAGGGGAAAACGCAGCCAACGTTCACTTCCAAGCCGGTGGATGTCGGAGATGAGAGAACGGAAGAGCGTCATTTATCCAGACCTCGATCCGGAGATGTCCATGTGAGCCTGTAGCACGAGGTCTGTCGTGCACACGTCGTCCTCGCCGCAGTCTTTAAAGAACTGGATCTGCGGAGGTGCACGCGCAAGAAGAGGTTTGATGGAGACTGAAGGAAGTAAATGTGATGCGGGTCGCAAACTAAAGCTGGCGTGCCACTTACAGACTTCTTAACAGCGGTTGGCCAGCCCTCGTCCAACACCGGTCCGCTCTCGGTGTCGTTGATCTTGAACCGCAGGGAGAAGCTGATGGGTCGGATGTAATCTGCCGTGTCCTGCAGCAAACAAACATCAGCCGTGGCATCAGCAACTGTGCCCCGCCTGCGAGCACGTTTGCACCCGGCGACCGCCGACACTCACGTAAACGTGGAAGGGAAGTGTGTAGCAGACGGGTGGGCCCGCGTGAACTCGGACCGCCAGCTGGGTCTGCCGGTGGGAGCTGTCATCAAACAGCGCCCGCGCCGACAGCTTCCTGTCGTCCAGCGTGGCAGAAAGCCAGAGGTCTGAGGAGGACGGCAGGCAGGTGGGACAGACGGTGAGCGTTGGCCGCTTCTCCTTCCAATCATTCGTAAACAAACTGTGAATGGGTTTTACCAAAGCTGTTGCTCTGTGGTCCGGGGGAGCGGGAGACTGTGGTAAAGCAGGCCGTAGCGTTCAGACAGGCCGATTCTCTGCCTCCCCTCTGGCAGGTCTTCTGGATGACATTGATGGAATGTGGCTGGAAGGAGAGACTCACGTTGATCTGGACTATGCTTCGAGAGCTGGGGAGAAGTAAGAGCAAGCCCGGCTTTGATTTTCAAGGAATAAAAGAGCAGCGGTGGTCTCTGAGAAGCTAAGGAACTGCTAAACCTCATCCAGTCCTAGTGATTCCCAAACTTCCCTCCCCACCTGAGCAACGCAGCGCTGCCGTGCGCTCCCACTGCCACGTCGATCAGCTCGTCTCCATCCAGGTCCAACCGTGCGCTCACACTGCGGCCGAAATACTGGAGGGAGGGAGAAAGGGACGACCCTGGGATGCGCTGGAGTCAAACACAGGGAGAAATTGGTTTCAGTGCGTCCTCTCCAACAGAAGACAAACACAAAAACTACCTGCTTGTAATTAGGGTCGAGGTAAATGCCGTCTCCATGGTAGACATAGATGGCCCCCCTGTGCTCGTCCTCCAATGGGGCTCCCACCACCAGGTCGGTGAAGCCGTCGTGATTGAGGTCCGGAGCAGCTGCCAGTGCGTAACCAAACCTGGCATCCTGGGACTTGTCTTCAGATTTAAGAGTGCCGTTCGGTACAAACACCTCCTCCTAGGGGACGAGCCAGAGAAGGAACTAGCTAAATATTGGTGTTGTTGTGTTAATGAATTAAAAATGACAGCAATAGATGTGCAACAACAAATAAAGAAATGAGGAGAAGAAAAACTGCCACAGCTGTCTCACCCCAGTGAAGGAGTAAATGTAGACTCTGCCGGCCTCTTTGTTTCCCGAGCCGAGGTACATCGGAGCTGCAACTAGAAGTAGGTCGGTGATGCCGTCCTGGTCAACATCCAGCCCACAGACCTCACTGCCATAGTAAGACCCAATCTGCAGGTGCACAAAATAAAACGATTTCGGTGTTCTGCCAGTAGGTGGAGCCCTCGTTTCGTTCTCCTCCATAAACACTGAGAAAGTTTCTGAAAGGGCGAAAAGACTTGAAACACACACACACACACACACACACACACACACACACACACACACACACAAACATTACCTGTTCTCCATTGAGGGCCTGTGCGATGTTGACATCACCGTCATTGCTTAGTTCAAACAGGATGACTTTGCCTTTGTGTTTGAATCGGGGAGCTCCTGCCACATACAGCCTCCTCCAGTCCCCGACAATCACCGATGACACCGTGTAACCTGCAAGAACGTCAAATACATGTCACTGCGCTGTCTGACTGTGGTAACATTCATCCACGTTTGCCTGCATCAGGTTACACATTGGTGAAGGCGAAAATGTGGCCTGAGTATTCTCAGTAAGAGCGTGCTCATGTCAGTGAGAAACCCAGACGTGCGATTTGAGGTGTTGGCTCCGCAACAGGAGCTCATTCAGAAGCTACATTTCCAGAAAATGAACCGAAAAAGTAAACATGGAGGAGTTTATGTTAAGGACCATTTCAAATTTGCACTCATTATTGAAAGAATTCTCTGTTTAGCAGCCAGCTACAACCCAGACCCAGACACCGGAGGCTTCCAAAGACCAGACATCCTTTGTTTGGCAGCTTTTTCTCAGATGTAGAGGGGGGGCCAATTCATTTCTGAGCCATTTTTCACCTTTTTGCTCCTACAAATTTAATCCCTGAACACCCAACAGCTATGAATCAGGGTCATACTAATAATTGACATATGGTACGAGTGCTGTTCATCAGTGGGATGAAATTGTACCTAAATAAGCTGCATGGTTTTTGAGCTCCAGCGGAAACTCGCTTTCAAAAGCCTCTCTGGACGGAACGATGCGTCCATAGATTCCTTCCTTCAACACTCCGCCATCCCAGTCGTAGGCGCCCACCATCCCAAAGAGAATGCCATCCTGAAGGGCAGAGGAGGACACGGGTGAGACCCTCAGGGCTGAAGCGCTTGGTCAATCACAGATGAGGGGACCTACGTCCAGCGTGTGCGTGGAGAAGCCGATCTGAGACATCTCCATGTGGAAGGAGCTCTCGTTGTAGCCCAGAGTGCCTACAGGTGGAGGACGAGAGAGAGAGAGAGAGAGAGAGAGAGAGAGAGAGAGAGAGAGAGAGAGAGAGAGAGAGAGAGAGAGAGAGAGAGAGAGAGAGAGAGAGAGAGCAGGTCAGTGTTCCTTCACTGGTGACCTCCCTTCCTTCCTGACCCACTCAGGATCAGATGTAGTCATCATTTCTCACCGTCAGACCCCAGGTGGCAGACAGGGCTGTTCCTCGACCTTTCCTGCCCTCCTGCCCCTTTCGCTCTTCCTCCCCTCAACAATTAGAGGGTGGCATCGCTTTTCAGCCACCTTCCTCTCATGTTCCTGTCACGTCTGTCGGTGCAGCTGGTGCAGTTCTAGTCCTTCTCATTAACATTCTCTCCTTTTTTGGCCTCTCCTTCATGTCGGACTCAACATTTGTCTTGTGCATCATCATGTTCTTTATCTCGGTTGACTACTGAATGTAGTTCCTTTTAATTTTTAAAAAGTTAATAGTTGTTACCATGTTGAATTCCTAATGAATCGCATGTGTGAGTCGACACATCAAACAGCAAATATTGGTATTCTTAATCTTTTGCGGGTGCTTTTTATGCATAATGTGACTGAAAACTGAGGGATTATTTAAGCATAAATCTTTGGTCATGCATTTTGCAATAAATCATCCATTATATGATTTAGTTATAGTTATATAGAGAGCAAAGAGAGCAGAATCTTTGAAAAAAAAAACACTGTAGATTTTTGTTCATCTGCAAACCTTCCAGGGTGAAGATGCGATCGCCCAGGGCGTCCACGATGTCATTGAGCGCGGCCTCGTCCGTCACGTTGAAGAAGTACTTATCGTCGGGGTCGCTGGCGATGTATTTAATCTCGGAGATGAACGTCTCAGGGTCCTGCTGCCGTCGGATGTAATGACCGAGGACCTGGAAGGCAGCGTGGGAGAAAGAGGAGAGAGCTTGAGCGAGAAAGCAGCCCAGCCAGACGCGGGTGGGGGTGGGGGTGGGGTGTTCGTGCTGGACGCAGAAACATGGCGTGTTTGTGGCGATTGCTTTTCCAGCGGCGAAAGACAAAACTGAAACAGGGATCATTTTCCGGTGGCGTGCAGATGAATCAGGTGCTTCCAGTGTTGTGCGACTGTGCAAACAGACACATTACAGCGCTGCTGTGTCACCATAGTGACGGATGAGAAAGTGCTACATTTGCTCAGGTTACATCACCGCTGAGGTTTACACAAATATATCGAACATATGGACCCGAATATAATCCAAACAGATGTTTTATGAACTACATTGGTTTAAAAAAACAAAAACGAACCACTTTTATTAAGATTTAAAAGTTAAAACTGTCTAATACTGTACATCAAAATAAGGACACGCAACATTTCTACTGTACATTTTAGAGCTGTGGTTTCACAGTGTGGTATTTTTCTAAGAACATGAATGCTTCCACTGTTTCTCGGACTGAATGAAAGTGCACACAGAACCCTGTTTAATTCACCAGCTATTAGGCCACAACTAAAGGCCTCAAATTGAGTGGAAAGCATCACTGATGGTTCTGTGAAGTACAGATCTGTTAATGACTGATGGAGGAGATGTACGGCAGCACAGGAACAACCTGGACTACCCCTGAGCAAATTCCACCAGAGCAACCAAGAATCTCCCCCGGTGACCCCAGCAGCCAGGAACACTGAGGAAACCCTCTGTTTTCAGAGGGTCCCGGGTGGAGAGGGGCTGCAGAAGCAGCGCCCACATTTGAATATGTTTTAAAAAACTTGAATAGACACTTAAATACAGCTGCCAGTTGGATCAAAAATATAAAAGTTCTTTCCTAAACTGGCACGTGGACAAAAATGTAGACATTACATACATGTGTCTGCACAATCTGTTTACTTACAGATGCATTTTTTTAGGCCCTGACGATCACTAATGTATAAAACAGGGAAGGTGCTCGGTTGTCCCATGTGAGCCATTCACACACGCACACGCACACGCACACACACTAAACAAGCCTGCCTTAAAGCAAAAGGGTCAAAACTCTGGAAAAACACGTAATTATTTTAAATATTCATGATGAATTGAATGAAGCTAACTTTACATAAAATGACCAGGTGTGTGTGTGACGTTGACTGCCTGAGCATCTTGCCGCTTCAGCTTGTTTTGTTTGCGTTCTCTTCTTCTGTGGTTGCAGTGGAGTCTGGAGGCTCTGGGGCTTCTGTTGTGGGAACGGGAGGGGTCTGCACGCAGTCTGTCTGCCCCGCTGACACTACAGTCATGCCAGCCGTCAGCGTGTCCGTGTGGCTGGGGTGTTGGGTGGGGCCGCGGAGGAAGTATTTGTATTTGTTCCCGCGCTGCTATTTTAGTGGACCCCATGGCTTCATTAAGTCATTTGGAGGTTATTTTGGAAGCTTTGGCGGCGGTTTTGCATTTCTGCCTGTGGGTGCAAATGGCCACTGGGTCATTTTTTACACAACGTGTGAGGAATGTGGAACCAAGCCCAGAAATCTGCGATATGGGCAGTGCCACCTTATGCTGAGTAGCATCTGTCTTTACACACGGCCTGTGTTTATTCTTAAATGTTTTATACGCACAAGAACTAGAATATAATTTCCTTTGCATGTACATTTGTCGGATAGACTTACAGCTATTGCATATCTGGTGATATTTCTGTCTTCACACTCCTTCAGGGCGTCAGGTAGCTCCTCTCCGTCATGTGACTCTCCATCTGTCACCACGATCATCACCTTGGTGGCGCCCTCCCTCGCTCCGCGCTCCGGACTGAACGCCTCTGTGCTACACACATGAGGGAGGATATCAGTGAGTATTAGGGACTTGTTATAAGCAAATTCTATAGCATAATATACAATTTTAAGTGTTTCTCTTAGATAATAAATAGCAAAACACTGAGAAACTGGGATATGTTTGGTGAAAAACCCCCAAATCAAAGCCAGCGGAGTGTAATTGGTCACTGCTAGAAGCAGCATGTGTGACAGTGAATCAGAGCGACCACATGTGTGTGTGTGTGTG
>BJFM01003292.1:49800-54483 GCA_016586285.1 Arothron firmamentum | reverse complement strand
CACACACACACACACACACACACACACACACACACACACACACACAGTCATTTTCAGGCCCAACTGCTGCTTTTTCCTAAATATAGCTTTGTGGTCAGCCGCAAGAAGCTCAGAGTTAAAAACAACTGTTTCAACCGTGCAGTTTGCAAATTACATAGAGAAAAGGGGCAGAGGAAAGAAAAGAGGAATGGAGTGATGATTTATGGCAAACATATATTAGATAAGTTGAAGAATTGAGCAAGAAAGGAGAGGAAGCGATAAGAAAATGAGCACGAAGGACAGAAAAAAGAGAAATAAGGTGCATATGAAGGATAACTAGAGTGTTGAGAGGTAGAAGGTGAAGGTGACGAAAGACAAGAGAAAGACAGTTTAGGAAAGAGGTGAATTCAGGGAAGGAAGGGGAAAAGGGACAAGTAACAGCTGCTGAAGGAAAAGTGAAAAAGGATGACAGAAACGCAGAAAAGATGAACAGTAGTAGATGAGAAAGACTGGAGGGGAGATGAAAGAGGAGAGAAAGTGAATGGAGCTAATTGGGAGGCCTGGTTCCATTTACAAGCAATTTTATGGAGTCACAACAGTGTGGTAATAACCCACGGCAGCAGCCTGTGTGAGTGTGTGTGAGTGTGTGTGTGTGCCTCAGATGGGTGGAGGGCTATAAAAATTTGTGGTTAATCCAAGCTTCATATTCTGTCTGACATCTAATCTGCGTTCAAAGTGTGCACTTCATTACTGTCAACCCCAACAAAAGGTTATTTTCCACTGGGTGGAGCCTTCATTTATTTTAGGATCCACAGTGTTTAAACTACTCACCAAAATTCTGTCATTTACTAAAATTTAGCTTATTGTTTATTTTGTCCAATATGGATAAAATGCATACAACCATGGTCGTTTTTGAAAATAAATAAATAGGTGATTATTAATATTAAGTGAATATGTTTTCATCCTTCATCCCTCTGGGGAGGATGCATTTGTTAGCAGTGTTGGGAGGTTTTAAGTGGGGTTAGGTTTAAAATAAGGAAGAGGTTAGGGCAAAGGTTAAAGGTCAAGGATGTGGCTGAGGTCGCAGGTAGCAACTAAAGCACACATGCAGTCAGTCTGATTTGGAAGTATAACAACGCAGCGTGTGTGTGTGTGTGTGTGTGTGTGTGTGTGTGTGTGTGTGTGTGTGTGTGTGTGTGTGTGTGTGTGTGTGTGTGTGTGTGTGTGTGTGTGTGAGTGATGTGATTCGTCAGTATGCATTTATTCAAGCGTGTTGTTTCAGCTGCAGGAGAACGACTTGGCTGCCCGGCCACACCTGCGGCCGCGCTGAGCAAGTGGCCAACTCCTCGAGCCCAGCTAGTCCCTCTGTTTTTTCTACCCTGTTACTTTCCTGTCCAGCGCCAGCGCCGCCCCGCTTCAGTTATCTCGGTTACCTCCCCCGGTTCTGCCCCCAAAAAACCCTAACAAGAGCTCGAGTTGTGCATGCTGGCGCTGCGAACCCTAGTTGCTTCAGCTGTCTCTCTGTCCTCAGCACCAAAGGGCCGACTGTCCGCCTCAAACGCTGTGAACGGTGCAACCGTGTCTGCATTTCACGTCAGTAATGTTTTAAATGCCGCAGTTACGCTATTTTTACTGGCTCCATTTTCCAGCCACTGCTTTTCAACTAGCTTTTAAATGCCCCCCCAAACACCTTCAACTGCAACTTTTGCCATTAAATGTACCAGGAAAACAGGAACTGTCCAATTACCTGTTTGTGTGTGTGTGTATGTGTGTGTGTGTGTCCGTCTAAAATACACATCTCAAGATGTATCCCGTGGCCACACATCAGGTCAGGGCGGAGCCCTCAAAGTGGGCTACTCAAAGCAAGAATTCAAGTCTGAAAAACAATGGATATTTTAGGAGTTGAAGGGTTTTATTCTGTAGCCTGAAGCCTCTGAGTCTCATGAAGCTGATAAGATCATATACAACCAACTGTTTGTAGAATGAGACATATAAAGATGCCGAAAATCCACCCGGCAAACCTCCATTTTCAATACAACAACAACAATGTCTAAATTCGTCCAAGCTTGGGAGGAGGAAATCATTCCTGCCCACTTCCTTATGCTGCTCTCTCAACCTACAGTTTAACCTATATTTGCTCCAGCCGCACCAGCAAAAGCCAAATTTCCAAAAAGCCAAAAACAGATTTCTAAGCTTTCTAGTAGTAACTGCAAAGGCTGAAACCGAAGGAGGGTGCTGGGAGGAAGGCGAGAAGGCTTACCAGGCCTTGTGGATGGCGTAGGCGGTGCGCGTCTCCCTGCCCTCCTGTCTGCTGATGTTCTTGGCGGCCTCCACCACCTCCTGTGTGGTCTGGTAATCCTTCAGCGACCACTCGTGCAAGGCTACCTCGCCGTACTGCAGTATGCCCACCTGGACGTTTGACCACACAAACACACAGTGTCTCAGCAGTGTCACCTGCTCGCGGACGCGCTGGTTCAGGTGGAACCGAGGCGAACGGCTGCTCTTAAAGCAAACAATGCAATTTTGCAATTTTTGGACTCTTTTTGAAAAAACAGAGCTATTTCTTCTTCATGGATGGCTGGCCGGCCCGTCCTCTTACCTGCATCTGGTCCGTGCTGATGTGGAACTTGCTGAGGATGTTGCTGAGGAAGTTCTGGACCTCGTACCAGGGGTAGATGCTGTTGGAGCCGTCCAGCACGATCACGATGTCCATGTATGTGGAGCACCCTGCCACATGGGGGGGGGGGGGGGGTTAGGAAGAGACGGGACAAAAGGCGTTTGGGCACATTTCTCAGGCGCATTCGGACGCGCGCGCTCGTTTTACTTTGTGACGTCGGGGCGATGGCCTCTCTTGGTTCCAGGTCGTCGCTGACAGATGCGCAGATGCCGGTGCTGAACGCGGAAGTCCCGCACTCTTGAGACCACAGAGGGGCACATGCCTGCCACACACACACACACACACACACCACACACGCACGCACGCACACACACACAAACACAGGTCACAGGTGACGTAATTTGTACGTCAATTTGAACTGTTTTGACAGGTGTATTTCGGTTGCTATCAAAGGCTCAAGTGGTTGAATGATTTATAAATAAACACTAAAGGAGAGAAAACATGTCATGGAAAGCTGCAGCGGTGTGGTTTTAGATTAAATTAGGGCGCTCCTTTATTTAATCTAAAAGGGAGAAAAGGCCATTGTTGACATGCTGGCGCGCGCTGCTGTCATGAGTGGTTTAACAGAGCTGGAACACCAGACCAGTAAAACCATTTAAATCTGATCGTGTGAAGTGTTGGGGGGGGGGGGGGTCATATAAAAATATCAAAGCTTTTATTTTTATGATTTAAGGGAGGGAGAGAGCAGACAGTGTGGAAAGACAGCAAAAAAAACAGACAGAATGTGGGGAGAGATGGGGTTATTGTGAGGAGAAAGAAGGAAAGAAGGAAAAAATGTCGGCTTTCCCCGTCCTGTCATCATGGATGGGTTTTACCTCAGGGCACGCTGAAAGTTGGAGAAGAGAGGAGGGACAGAAGGAAGAAGAGGGAGGAAGGAGGGAGAGGATGGAGAAAAGTGAGTGAGGTGCTCTGGCTTTTAGGAGGTCTGTCATTAGCAAAGGGCCGGAGACGCATTCCGATCCTGTTAAAAACCTGACCACTGGAGTTAGGATAAACACACACACACACACACGCACACACACACACACACACACACACACACACACACACACACACAAGCTGGCCAAGTCTAAAGGGTGCTCTACAATCCAGAAGCCTCAAGAACTCAAGAAATCAGAGCAAGAGTTGTGTGTATGTGTGCGTGTGTGTGCGTGTGTGTGTGTGTGTGTGTGTGTATGTGAGAGAGAGAGACAGATAGACAGACAGACAGACAGACGGACAGACAGACAGACAGAGAGCGAGCTTTCAGTCACAAGCAGCTTTCACTGGTGAACAGACATGTGGTCCTCCATGGCAGCGCCATCATCCTGTGTGCGTTCATTATTCCCCAGACAGGAAGTGTCGGCTCGGTGAGCCACACGTGCTCACAGGTCTGAAGTCGAACCGAAACATGCCAAACTGATTCACGCAGACTCTCACCACATCCTTTCAGACTTACGGGCACAACAACAAAATGCAAAAGCAGAGTTGTGCGTACCAGGAAGCCATCAGCTGAGTCGGGGGTGAGCGTCATTCCCAGGTGGGAATTCTTCAGGTTTTTGGAAATGTTCTGGAAAGCAGCTTCGCCTGAGACACAGAGGAAATAAGTTCACCAAACATGACAACGAGAGTGGCTTTATTCATGACTCTTGTTTCTCTCACCGAGATTCATTTTACTGCACTTTGAGTTCCTCTCTTTACCCACGATGCATTTGTAAATGTCTCCTTTCCTGTTGTTGGGCGGCCCGTCCCAGGGAGCCCCAACCAGCAGCCTTCGACACAACGGCAGCACGTCAGCGCGCATCCTTCACCTTTAAGAATCAGGACCTCTGAATCTTAACCTTACGATTTTTCTCCTTGGACTTCGTGTTGTAGGACGCTAAAGCCGAACAGGGTGTCGTCTGGAGCGCTGAAGATCCGCGGATTCTTCGCGTCTATGTTGAAACACTGGCACAGCTCTGAAAAACGAAATGCACGTTTCATCTTTACGACTGATTCTGCAAATATTTCACATCAAAATCGGTGTTCCGGATCAATGTTCTTCTTCT
>BJFM01003292.1:29800-44800 GCA_016586285.1 Arothron firmamentum | reverse complement strand
CCATGATGGAAACTCCAGAGCGACAATGTCTCCATCTGCAGGCTATTTTGGGTCATTGACGGCAAGCGCGGCACAGCAATATGAGTTCTATTTTTTTTAATCTAATTTTGGTATAATTTAATGATGGAAAGTGTCTTAATACTGGAAGAAACGTTGTGTTTTTTTTATTTTTGTTTTCTGAAGCTTTCAGCCATGGATGCCCACAAAAACACGACAATACTGAATTACAGTGCAGTATTTGTGATAAGGTAAAGCACAAATACATTGATTAGACAAAGCTTTGTTTTTATTTGTTTTAATCAAACTTCACAGACTTTATAGGAAGTCAGCCCAATACCATTATTCTCACTGCATGTTTCAAGAGTTATTTAAGCAAATAATCAACCGTAAAACATAAAGAAAATTAGATTGCAAGAAAAAGTGCTCCCACCGGCAATAGTACAGCAACTTGTTTTACAACTTAAAACAAAGGAAACATCAACAGTGATCTAAAACCTAATATTGTAATAACATGAAATTCTCCCAAAACACAAACCACAATACAGATTTCTAACATTTGTGCAGTCACGTACAAAATTATCATTTTCTGTCACATCTGAACAAACAAGGCCTCAGTCATGAGGCAGGCTGAACGGTCAGCAGAGGAGCGTCTACAAAAGGGAACAATGTCTTCCCCCATCTGAGTGTTCTTTTAACCCTCTGTAAATATATAAAATGCTAAATATTTGGATTCTTTCAGCTGCTGTCCCTCTCAAGTAGTTTGGTTTAGTAAAAACACATCAGTATATCCCACATACATAAATCCATACATGGAAACCAAGGGCCTACTGTTATATTGTAGCAAAAACAAGTGCTCTTATTCGTTTTAATTGACGCTTAACTTAACAGCCATTTCACTGGTTATCTGTAACAGCATGTTAATATTAGTGTTGAAGTTTGTATCTCAGGACAGAAACACAAATCCAGACACACATTGGAACTAGTCTACAAATGCATACCTGCATATTATCTCGATACATAAAACTTAATCATAAAAACCCAGTGGCGAGAGCAAAAAACACATGTGAGCTTTCTATCGTGCAGGTAGGCGACCACAGGAAGAGCAGCAATGATTAGTCATGCTGAAACAAACATAAGAAAAAACAGATGTAAATAAAAGTTCACTGCTCACTTTTCTGCCACATTTCCACTCACACCTGTTTATCGCTCATTCACATCACAAGGTTACATGAAATAAGCAAAGATGAGAGCAGAGACGTGTCCGTCTGACTTATCGGTATAATGTGCAGCGTTTAGTGACAGGAAGAACAGATAGCAGTTGCCATAGGAACAGACCTAGATTAAACAAAAAGTGTCAACAGATCCTAACTTGAATCGGCCCAAAAATCAAGACTAGAAGCGGCTCGTGGCTAACAGCAACTTCATTTATACTGTGAAAAACCAGTCACTCTGTGAAGCGTTCAGTCACATTTCCCGATGCTGAGGTCACATTGGTAGTAAGTGGTCATCTCGCTCCTCCGGATCTTCCTCTGAAGGTTCAGAAGAAACTCCTCTGTATGCCGGGACTTCCTCGCGATTTCCAGAGCGGCACACAAAGTCACAGCCGTCCTAAAAAGTGGAAGGAGATTTTTTTTTAATTAATAAAGATTAGCCTCATCTTTGAAAGCTATTTTTTCATTGCTCTGGTCTTACTGCTGCCAGATTTCCAACCTCCACCCAGAAGGCATAGTTTGGGAACTGCTCCATCCCTTTAGCTCCAACAATCAGTCGCTGGTACAGAAAACCTCCAATGAGGTATACCGTCAGGAGAGAGAACCCACTGAAAAAAACAAGAGAATTATTTCACTTAAAAAAAAACCAAAACAACACCACACATTTTATTGTTGATGTTTTGCACATCATTGTATTCACACACATGATGAGGATGATGGAACCAGTGCTGAGCTTGGACTGAACAGCTGGGCACACTGCACTAGATTCCAACCTAAACAGGTATAAACAGTATTCTTCTCTCTCACTGTTCTCCAGGATCACCTGTAGCGGGCCCTGGTAGACAGATGGAGAGAAATTAAAACAAAACTTAGACTAAAACATTTTAGCTTTTGTCAATCCAAGTCTTAAAATCATCTTACTGTATCTATGTCCTTGTTGCAAAAGATCATGATTTGAGCTTGGCTTGTTCCTTTGGAACAGGATTCTTGTTTGTTGCTGTTTGTGTAGGTCAGCATCACCCAGTTACCTGCCAGGACAACAATATATACACTGTATATTTAAACAGTTCACATAATTTATTTACATTTGAAAGTTATAAAAGCTAACAATCCCTATTTCAGAATCTGAATATTTTTTTTTTAACTTACTTTCTCCAATGGCCTGTGTTAAATTAAATCTACCAATCACTGTGGGCTTGTCATCTTTTTTCTTGTTGTCTATTTGAATCAGTCCTGCACCAGGGATACCTCCTGCATCTCCACACAACTGGAACACATACGTGTAACTCTTTTTCTCATTATTGCTCTCTCCTGTAAAGCTATCAAAGGAAGAAACAACAAGAAATAATATGCAGCATACAAGTGGTTAATGTATGACATTTCAAATGGGAGTTAAGCTGAATGAGTATGTATCACAGATCTGGCTGATTTTGCATAGACATAAAAAGAGTGTTTTCTTACTTTTTATGGGCGAGTGGCTCTAGTTGACTGAGGATTTCCCGGTCTGACTCAAATAAAAGTTTGCAGTTCTGAGTGGTGTTAGTAGCATACACTTGATCTCCATCCAGAATGGACCAAACAGCCAGAGTCCACATCAAGAGGCACCCTCTATTATAAGTGTTAATCATCTGGGGATAAGGGATTATATCTTTAATGACTACAACTCAAAAATCAGTTCATCATTCAGTTCATCAGGTGCTCTGTGACAAGAGGGCGATGCTGACCTAGCACAAACCCGTCAGTCACAATAAAATTATATAGAGGCCCCTTTCATGACGCAAAAATAAGTCATTTACAAGTCTGAGCATAATTACTATAATACAATTCATAAATACAACTTAATGTTTTAAACCAGAAAGTCGTATGGATGGACAATGTCATCTCTGCATGAGAAAGTTGTCATGGTTACGCTGACAGAACTTTCAGACTTTGTACCTACCTTCATGGCGTATTGTACTCCAAATGATAAAGAAAATGCGTATTTCTTTTCTGTCGTTAACACACTGGCAGTATTTTCGATGAAGTGAGCTTCCCCACGCTAACACCGCTTCCTGGTTTTCATATTCAACAACAAAGTTGTCGTGTAAGAAAACAGCCGAGATGATATGGAATTGTGTGATCAGACGTTATAACTAGACCTTAGCTGGTCGTTTTCTTTGTGTTCTTACGAAAATACACTTCTCATATGAAGTGATGTCCAACAAGCTAACAAGCTATAAACACCAGAAACAAACTGCGGAAGTGAGACGAAACATACGTCCACGTGACCAGCCAAAGTAACTGTGGCCAATAAGAGGCATGTAATCCAACTACTTCCGCATCACATGATCAGAGATCGTTGTAATTGGACTGGCAACAGGAACGCTCTTTCTTTTCTGTTTTTTCTTTAGTTTACCACTTAAAAATGTGCAGGTGTCTGTGTTTGTCGATTTTTAAAAGATTTTTAAACTCGGTTCTCCAGTTTCAGGCAAATAATTTTCGTTTAATATAAGTAATTTTCATTGTTGAAAATTAAATTTTCGTACTTGCATACTTTAGAAAGAGGCGCTTATAGTGCATTATGGGACTTGTAGTAAGAGTGGCGTTAGCGTGACAGTATGCAAAGGGCTATAAATGAAGATATAGTGTATGAAATTATTTGAGGGCTGGATATTTTTCTATCTTGGGCCAGATGTGTCCCTTTTGTATTTGGTAGACCTGCATGTAAAATTTAACAGGATAGAAAGTTCAAAGAACTTCTAAGAAGTTTAAATGCATGGTTCAATAGCAAATGTTAACTTAATTACACCCTCTATCATAATCATAAAAATTCCAACACGCAACATTTAAAAAAAAAAAATTATAGGAGTGTTTCAAAATGTTAGAGTTTTGTTGTGGAATTGCCTTGATTGCCAACGTTCAACATTAAGGTAGGTATTAAAATAGTGCATGGTACCTGTTCATTATGCTCATCGATTTTAGATGATCAACCATTTGAATACAATACTATTGATCTGTGAAGCGATTTAATTGCACTATAGTGATAAGGTTGAAGACAACAAAAGTCTAGGTATTTGCTAGGTGTATTTACTTTTTGTTTCACAAATAAATTTGGTTTCAATCCATTTTAAAAGCAACACAAGGGTCAGGTATTGTACTACTTTGTTATATAAAAAAAAATATTATATAAATAAATATATAAAATCCCAACATTTTAACAAATTTATTTGTTAAAATAAATACATGTAAAAATTCTTCATTGAATTAATAAGTTTTGTTAAAAAAGAAAGAAAGAAAGGAAACAAGTAACTGATGAGAAATGCTGTGGATGTTTTTTTTTATGTGGGATGGGGAAAGCAGTGAAGCACATGTGTTAGGGATGACACAGTGGCCTTATTTCCTTTGTTTGGTAATGTTAATGACAGGGTCATTTCATCACAGGCCACTTAGGCACTAAATTCGCATTGTGTTCCAGTAAAGGCATTTCACAAATATTACAGAAAACACCAATTTTATAGCCCCTTTCGTGGAGCTTTGATAATGATTACGTTACCTTATATCAGTCATAAGATAATACATGTCCCCTTCTTTACATTATTTACAACCAATCAGGAGGAATTAGAAGGAAGCTAGTGTTGAATCTTCACTGTCTTCCTCCCCTCCCCCACACTGTGCTATCATGGACTTTACCTGGCTGTGTCTGTTGTGCAGACACACCCGGCTACTCCGTATCAGCCAATCCCTTTTCAGAGCCTGAGACAACAAGGAGGTGTATTTCCTGTGTTTCTGGAGAGAAAACTGGGGCACTGGAGAGGAGAGAGTCATCGACTAAATGTATAAACTTTTCCAACAGTGACCAAAAAGGCGATTAAATCAGCAGGGAAAGGAAAAGGAATGGATGTGGACAACTATGATTTATTGGTGATCTCCCTGTTCTGCAGCTGAAAAGACAACACAGAGAAGGAGGAGGGGAAAGATAAGTGTCAATCTGTTGAAACTTGTTTGGGAATTTGAGGAAGGAGGGAAGAGAGAGAGCGAGAGAGCGAGAGACAGCCAGGGGGAAGAGCAACTACAGTTGAAGCCAGGCATAAACATTTTCCAAGTTTTCCATTAGAGTTAAAGTGCAGAGAGCAAAAGATAAAGATAGATTGACTTGGGGAAATCAAGGATTTTAGCCACGTAGGCGATGTAAATACAAGGAAAGACTTTTCATGTTGTGCAATCCCATGCTTTTGAGTTGAGTGAAACCAGTGCGGGAGGCAGGGTGGAGGTCATTGGCGCTCTCCAGGAAACTACATTCAGGTGAGTTTTTTCCTTGTTTTTAAAGGATTTTTTAGACAAAATACTTCAGAGAACTGGGCACATGTGGAGCTAGCTTAGCTGTGGTTTACGTGTAACATGCCATGCCTATGTGTCACAGGCCTCACTTATTCAAAGTCTCTTGGTATGTGGTGTTTTGCGGGCCTGTGCTGCATTCTTACAGAACTGAAGGATGGTGTCACATTTTAGCATTAACGTGATCATTTAGGGTAGAGCTGTTTCTGCTTGTAATGTTACTTTGCTTTAGATTTTAATTCAATAATTTATGTGTATGTGTTTATTTAGTGAATAGTTTGTCTAGAAAAGTGTTGTTCAATTTTGAGTACACATGATGTTTTCAGAGACGCCTCATTTCATGTGCATGTTAGTAATATGTCCCTGAGGATTGTTTTGTGGATAATTTGTGACTTCGAAGTTGAAAATATGGGCTGTTACTGTCTTTTAGACTCTCCAAATGATGATCCTATGGGGACCAAAAGACCGAACGGCACTGTCTTTGACACTCTATCTAACATAAACACGTCTGACCGCAAGTTCCAGCCAGGTGGAAAAGTCTCCTTGGATCCAAGTCCCAGACAAGCAATGTCTGCCAAGTTGGAGCAAGGGAGAGATGGCAATCGTGAGGAAGACTGGAGGAGGGAGAGAGAAATGGAGAAAAGCAGGGATAGAGTTACATACAGAGATCAAGGTCCCCGGGAGAGATACTATGAGAGAGAGAGAGAGCGAGGGACTGTGCCCCGACAAAGACAATGGGGTGAGAGAGAGAGGTGGCAAGAAAATGACAGGAGACAAAATATGAGGCCACTGTCTAGCGTGGAGAAAGAGACTGAGAGAGACGCAATGAGGGCGATGAAAAAGGGGGACACTTTTCCAAGAATGAGAAGAAACAGCGGGGATCAATGCAGACGAAATGATGAGAGTAGTGAAAGAAGGCGGAAAGACAGGCCGAAAAGACTGGAAACAGATGATTGGGAGAGAGAGTATGAGAGGGAACAGCAGAAAGAGAGATACAGAGTGAGGGACAAAGAAGAGGGACAGAGGAAGAGAGAGCGGGATGAATCGTGGGAGAAACGAGAGAGGGATATGAGAAAAAGAGAAAAACCAAGGTCTGACATGGGAAGGAGAGAGCCCAGGGTGCCCTCTCCATACAGACAAAGGGAGAGGATGGAGAGGGAACCGACCCAGAGGAAAGAGGGACAGAGGGATACTAGAAGTGAGGGTGACATTGATGAGAGGGAAACGAGGAGAGAGAGGGACAAAGAAAGGGACAGAGAGTATCACCATAGTAGAAGTGATGAAGATGGCCGGGGCAAACCAAAGAGGGACAGAGAAAGAGACAGGCAAGGATACAGGGATGAGGACAGGCACAGATACAGGGACAGGGACCGTGAAAAAGAAGTGGATCGATCCAGGAGGAGGGATGTGGAAAAGGATAGAGAGAGGTACAGAGAGGAT
Source organism: Arothron firmamentum (assembly GCA_016586285.1). Taxonomy (NCBI): domain Eukaryota; kingdom Metazoa; phylum Chordata; class Actinopteri; order Tetraodontiformes; family Tetraodontidae; genus Arothron; species Arothron firmamentum. The sequence goes on along the minus strand of BJFM01003292.1, from coordinate 37,835 downwards.
CAGCGGAGAGCAGGATGGGAGGCAGACTGGGAAAGGGAAGGAGTAAGATGGAAGGACAGTAACAGAGACCTGAAAGATGACAGGAGAAGTTATGACATATCAAGGGAACCCAAGCAGGAGAGATACACGGGGGAAAATGACAAAGGGAAAGAACGTAGGTTGGACAATTCCACTGGTAGAGATGGTCGAGCCCAGAGTGACATGGCTCCCAGGCCGCCCGCACGAGCCCAGAGCAGCGGAGAGTGGAGCACTACCGATGTAGACGAGCAGAGAACTGCAGAGATAGATGCTGAAAGAAGACGAAGGGAGCAAGAGAGGGACAGGAGGGGAAAGACGGAGCAGAGAAGGATGTGGTTAGAGCCACAGAGGGGCAAGAATAGTAAAGGAAATATTGTAGACGGAGACTCAAGCACAGGAGAGAGGAATATTGAGTCACAGGATGAGTGGGGGAGAGAAGAGCACAGGGTAAAAGAGGAACCAGATGAGCGCTTCTCGGACCAAAGCCGTTACACAGACAGACACAGACATAGAAATGAACGGTGTGGAGACACAGAGACAGAAGGCGTGAGTGAAGACAGAGGGATGTACGAAGTCTGGGGGGGAAAAGATAAGGAAGGGGGGCAGCAGATGTCTGACAGTGATAGAGGGATAGGTAGAAGCCGTGATGCAGAGAGAGAGAATGTGACAGACAACACAGAGGAGAGCGACAGAGAGGAAGAGGGTGGGAGCGATGACTGGGCCCGCTCCGAGAGCGAAGGGGGAAGCGACAGCGGCTGGAAGCAAGAGAAAGACAGAATGCTGTCAGGAGAGGACGACTTTGTCACCGTCTCCAGCGGCGGAGATGAACAGGAAGACAGAGATGAAGATGAAGAGCGGTATGAAGACTGCCAGGAGTACTTTGAAGGTGGAGTTAAAGATCTATCCCCTGGAGATTTTGTGGGGCATGATGGAGACAGAGAGAGAGAACAGGATTGGAGAGCAGGGAAAGAGGAGGTGGTCGATGAAGATGATCAGGCCAGTGGAAAACAGCCAAAGTACGTCTTTTGTGTCATCGGGCAAACGTTGCCACGGGACAAAGCCGGCAAAGAGTCACCCCCTGATGCTGACCAGTCACTAGAAGAGGACACAGGCGACCCAAACTCCAGATGGGGACTTCCGGGTGACCAAAGTGCATCGGCTCAGGAAGCTGAGATAGACGTCAATTGTGGAACTGAGGACAGAATGAGGGGCAAATTAGAATTGCCCCAAGCTGATATGGGGGTGATAAGCAGAGACTCAATGACTGAAAGACTCCTGATGGAATGGAGGCAAAAAAACACAGAACCATTCGAAACAGAGAGAGAGCAAACTCTGCAGCTCCCAGATAATCCCTATGATGATGTTTATTCCCAGGTGGATTTTGAACAAATTCAGCCAATCTTGGAAGGTCTTGGCGGTGGAATGATGAGCCCAGAAGAGGTGGAGGCCATTCGGATCCGACTGAGTGGAGCTTGGACTTTGTCTGAGGAGCCCAAGCAACGCTCCCAGGCCCCTCACCTTAAATGGGCCAAAAATGTGGTGCGGGAGATCCTGGGAAAATCAGAGGAACAGACTGTGGATGAACTTAGTGTGGAGAAAGATGGCGATAGAAGAGTCAACCAGTCTGAGAATGCTTCTAATAATATCAAACAACGGGTAGAGACTCCGCAACAGACCACAGAGGTACCGGTTGACTTGGGAATGCACGCACAACACTCGGACCCAGAACTGGACCTGGATGAACCGTTGGAGTTGGAGGGATTGAGAGGTATGGGGCTGAACCAAGATGACATGCATGCTGACCAGGTCACGGTGATGCATGGTGATGCACGTACACACACTCATGCTGATACACCGTTACACACAGGAGACAAAGAGGAACGCAGTATGGAGAAAGAGAATAGTCCCTCTGGTCAGCACCAGCTAGAAAAGGTAGATATAGTGGTAGAAACGGGAGAAAAATCAGAGAATTGTGAGATTTTAGAAACTGAAAAGTCAAGCAAAGAAAAGGAAGTGGAGATGTATTTATCAGTCAGCAGCACGCTGTATAAGCCTAACAGCTGCCCCATTCTTTCTTGTGAAACCAAGTCTGAGACCCTCGTTTCCTCCAGCGAGGGTGAAGGAAAACAGGTAGAAGACAGAGGGGGTGAAAGTGAGGAAGACGGGCAGGAAAAGGAGAGGGGCGTTGCAGAGGAGATGGTGGGAAGTATGGGAGAAGGAGAGGGAAATGAGCTTGATGGACACTTGTCAGAACAACACAGAAAAAAGGCGACTCTGAGGAGCAGCTACAGTTTCCGAGATTTGGGCCCCAAGGCCCGCTTGCGAAGAAGGGGTGTCCGTAAAACCACTGAAAGAAAAGGCGGAGAACATGTAGATGTGAAAGAAGAGGAAGGTGTTGGAAGAGATCGCAGGACCAGAATATTCTCCACCACAGGTAAAGGCAGATTAATGGAATTGACGGTTCACTCTTCCATACCTTTAGAGATGATTCTATTAATCCTGTAAATTGGCTTTAAATCGAATCTTGATTTTGCACGCATATAGCTCCAATGAGATGACTGCAATTGCCTCTGTTTTCTCCTCTTTTTTTATTGTTTCACAAACTACCACCCCCCCAAAAAAGCCTAAGGCAACACCTGCTTATCAGCAATCAGAACACATCATAGAAATTTACAATTGCGTCAGTGTTATGGTTAGAGGTTGTGGGCGGTCACATACGTGAAGGAGGGGAATTAAAGGGAAAAGCCTAGGCATGATCTTAAAGGCTTGACTTGATTTTATTTACAAAGAAGAAGACAAGAAGCGCCAGTTCTGGAAACAGTTCATTCTAACACAGAACTCCTATAGGTATGCTTTTATATAACGTCAAGACAAATACATACTTTTACATTTCAGATGACGAGGATGATCGGAGCCGGAGCTGGGAAGAAGTGGAGCTGAGGTGAGTGGAACAATCGCATGCGTGACAAATTTGATATATGAGTGCAGTATCCTAGGTATTGGATTCATGTGTACGTGTGAGATTGTGTTCCTAGATCTGCAAAGGTCACCGAAGTACAAACAGCTCTTTCAGTCAAGTTTAGTTTCTTAAATTTCATAGTTTTGAGTCTGACATGCTTCTAAGGATTGCTGTGACTCTTTTGGCACTGTAGGAATGTTTTGGACACGATTCAAAGACGGAAAAGGAACTCGAAATTTTTCAGTAAGTATCACTGATCCACTTTTGTTTTTACCTAATTCAGGTCACACAGTGTAAAAGGATTATGCGAAGTCGCAGATCGGCTTTGTTGATTCTGATTTTCCTGGCACAGCAGACGATGCAGCGTAGTGTCAGAGTATGCCATGTGGGCGTTGCAGTGACGTGGCTTGTTGTTTGGCTGCGTCTGGGAATAATCTGACGCGGTTAAGCGTTTCCTTTTAATTCTGTGATTCATGTCTCTGCTAACGCTGGCCACACTCCTCTAGTACACAGTTTTTCCCCAGAAATGTACCCAAATGACTCACAAATCTCTGGGCAGGTAGATTTTGACTGACTCTATTTCATTCAGCGGTCATATTTAGCAATCATTATTCCTCTTTAAACCGTCAGAGGGTCCTTTGCCTGTGATTCTGTTTGATACCAGTAGAAATGGGGCCGAGTGTGGTTAAGAGAGAGAGAGAGAGGAAGAGACAGCAAACCATAGACAGGTTTCTGCAAGCATTTGTATCTCCTAACATGAGTGAAAAACAGCTGCAGCTTCACTTTTGCATTCCAGCGTGTAGGTGTTAGAGGAATTTCAACTGCAAACATGTCCCTTTGGTAAACATCTATCCCAGTCTCTGCACATCTTCTTGGCTTTACTTTTCGTATTTCAACCAAACGTTATTCTTTTACTTTCTCCTTGTTGTGCCTCACAGATGCTGCCCAGCTCTACCAGCAGTACAATGAGGCAGCCCAGAACTCTGAGATCTTGCGCCAGGCTCTTTCCGATGTCACCTCTGTGTCTGAAGACACCACTCCTTCCCCAGCTCCTTCACCTCTGCCAGCACGCAGACCCCTGCCCCCACTTCCATCTGCCCAGCCCCCACACAGGTTGTCCCACGCAGGCTCCATCACCAGCGTCCAAAGCTTGCCTCTACCCGAGCCCCCAAAGATTGAAGGCAGGCCTTCATCCCCACGTCTCTCCATATCGCTCACAACGTCCTCCACCCTTTGGCGCGAGCTGCCAGGTGTGAGGAACAGCTCTGAGCTGGAGGAGCTCACCGAGGACCAGAGGCGACTGCAAGAGGTAACACAGATGAAACAAATGTGTCTAGTGTTTCTGAATTAAGGCCAAACCAGGGAGATATCTGGGTTTTGAAACTCAACAGAAAGACTCTGCATCTTCCTAATATCTATGTATAGCAATGTGCAGTTTTTTAAAACTCTGTAATTGCCAATTACATGACATTTAGTTATGTAAAAACAACTAAACTGTTAAAGAATAAACCAGTAATAATGATAAAGAAACAGACATTAAGCTGTTTCCCCAATCAATTAACACCTCATCTGTGTGATCATCGAATTACCCCTTTTTATACAGTGTCAAACCATCACTGATAAATTGGTAGCTTCCAGGAAATGTCTACATGAATCATTATCAGAGCCGTTAATTCAGACCGCTACTTATTTCAAGGAGTAAAGCAGGACTTGCCACATTCTAGAATAACCCTGACATTGATTCCCGGTCATAAGTGTCAGATGTGTGATTGCATAACATGCAGCTGGAAATGGTTCCACGGAGGCCCATTTCTCAGATCTGCTACTGTGTGTTGTGAAAACATCCTGCTGAGTTAGTCATGTCCTTGTCCCTCTCAAGCGTCTCCAGTCTTTCCAATCTTTAAACATCTGCGTGCATTTCTCTTTTTGTGTCCTGGCAGGTGAGATTTGAGGTTGTCACTTCAGAGGCCTCCTACTGCCGAAGTTTAGACATTGTTGTCGAACACTTTGTCAAGTCTAAACAGCTGGGGGCGCTGTTGGGAACTCAGGACAGGAACTGGCTTTTTTCTCGGCTGGCAGATGTCCGCGCAATCAGCCACAGGTCAGAAATCATGATGATCTCAGAAATGTGCATTAACTACCGCTACTCTCACTGCTGGGATTGTAAATTATGTGTGGGGAAATTAATAAAGCAAAATTCTTTGTACTTTCCCCTTTTAGTTTCTTATCAAAGCTGGAGGAGCGGGTGGAATCAGACATCATGTCCTTCACAGTCTGTGATATCATCACTAAGCACTGCCAACGCTTCAAAATGGTTTATGTGCCCTACCTCACCAACCAGTCCTATCAGGATGCTACGTACCAGAGACTCATGTGAGCTCATTCATTTCATTCCTTTATGTTGAGTTTGGATTGTAGCAACAGATTCAAGTCACTGCATTCGGCATTATATTCTGAATCTGCCCATTTTCTAATTAAGGAACGAAAATCCAGGCTTCAGGAGGATTGTGGAGAAACTAGAGCGGAGTCCTGTTTGTCAGAGGCTGCCTCTGCGGTCATTCCTTGTCCTGCCTTTCCAGAGAATCACAAGACTTAAACTGCTGGTCCAGGTGTGTATGTGTGTTTGTGCCTTTGTGTGCGTATGGGTTTACAGCCAGTTTGAACAATGATTTCTAATTTTTCTGTGCAGAACATTGTGAAGAGAACTACTCCTGGAACTGCGGAGGCGACTCAGGCCATCAAAACTTTAAAACTCCTGGAGAAGGTAGCAGCAGCCTCCTTTAAACTGTACATCGATGCATTAATGACAGCTGAGGGTTGCCTGCTGAATGTAGGTGATGACCAATTTGCATTTTCTCTTCCAGCTGATTCAAGAGAGTAATGACAGCATCACTCAGATGAAAAGTATTGAGTCTTTGGTGTCTCTCAGTGCAAAGGTGGACTTTGAGTGCAGGGTAAGTGTTGCATTTATATTCCCCTTTTCCATAATACATTTTGCAAGACCGCCTCCAGGAAAGTCAGATTTGTTATGCTGCATAGAAATAAAAGTATTCACTAGAAGTCAAGTTGTTTCCAAAGACTTAAGCACAGCATTAAAATCATTGGATACGCTGCAGTGATTGATGGTAAACACCTTTATTGTTTGCTTGTGATCTTTCAGTATATAGAGAACAATGAAAGACTAACGCTGCATTAACCAAACTTCTTCTCTGCACCAATGTTTGATTAAGGAGGAGACAGTGTTAAAAAAATATATTTAGTGTTTCCAGCAGAGGGAAGCATGTCATTGATGTTTTCAGTGTGGAACTAGAGAATAACTACATATTATGCATTTTTATCAAAAAAATCACACACAAAAGCAGTTTTTCCATTTTACACTTTAACATGAGATATCAGATTTAGGAAAGTTTGTAATCCAAGAAGTCCTTTTCTCTATTCAAGTAAGTTTTTCTGTTTGTGGTTAATAAAACAACATACACGTGTGCACGCTAACCTTGCTATCTGATTCACAGACTCTTCCACTGATCAGTCAGTCCCGGAGAATGATTCGGGAAGGTCCTGTCACCGAACTTATGGACTTCTCTCTGAAGGATACAGAGAGGAGTGTTTATCTGCACCTCTTCAACGACTACTTGTTACTTTCTCTTCAAAAAGAGTGAGCTGATGTGCAATATTCCCCCTTTGCCCCTCCCTTGTTACCATTGCCAACATCCTGTTTTCATTCCAGGCCTTGTGTCTTTCCCTTGAGTCTTGTCTGCTCATTTGTCCTTTGCATTCTTCTGCTTTCAGAGGAGGAAGGTTCACCGTGATTGATCACTCGCCTGTATCAGAGCTGCGTGTGGAGAACTGTCGGGTTAAACTTCACTCCCTGCAGAAGAATTTGTTCCGGGTGCACATGTCAAACAAAGCCCTTCTGCTTCGAACTGACGCGCTGTACGAACCTGTGCTTGTGGGTTGTCATATAAAAATGTTGTTTTTTGTTATAATTGTTGCTTTTCTCTCTCTCAGGAGTGATAAACTACGATGGATATCCTCCCTCTCCCGGCCACATCCCAAAATAGATTTTTCTGCTGCACAAGGTGAAGAAGTGGGCACACACTCACAAAATATCAGTCTATTTCACTAATTTCCTGCATAATAAACACTCATCAAGAGAATAAAATATAGCGGTGTGGCATTTTAGGATAAAAAAGAGTGTCCAGTAAATAAAATTAATAGGTAACACAAATACTGGGATAAGTAAAACATTATTTTATCTATCCAACATAAGCTAGTGTGTAGTGGTTTTTTTTTTGTTGTCCTATTGTTCATTTTAAAAGCCAGTATTGAAGTCCATCCTGTGTTCTCTGTCCACACACAGATTTTTCTCAGATGCAGTGTATCCGAGCGTTTGTTGCCCAGCAGCCTGATGAACTGTCACTGGAAAAAGCTGATATTATTTTAGTCCATCAACAAAGCACCGACCGTAAGCAAACCACTTCCCCGATGCATGGTGTTTGTCTACTGACGCGCCTTCATTTGCAGTTTTGCATTTCTTGTTCTTCAGATTGGGTTGAGGGGACCAGACTATCTGATCGGCATCGCGGCTGGGTGCCCGAGTCCCATTTAGAAACTATAACGAACTCACGAGTCCGGCAACGCAACCTGGCAGACGCCTTGAAAGTGTCGACGGCCACGGCTGCTGTATGAGCAGGGGCTTTACCCAGAGACGTTCTGGGACGCACCTCCGAACAAACCCCCGAGCCGCTGTTTCAAGTTGTGAAACATTCTTCTCTAGAGTGACATGTTAACTGCTGAAGCCTGCCCTTGTGACTCCATTAACTGGGCGGAACATTGCAATGTGTGCTGGCAGCATAAAACTGTATTTTAAGCGACATGGTGTTGGAGGTAAATCACCAGTTTCAGAAAAATGCAATCTTAGGGAAATGTGTAACTATATGTGCATATTGAACAGATTCCTGTAAATTTGAGCCTTGCTTACATGAGAGATGATTCATGCAAAATGTACAAGATATCGTCAGGGTGTACAGAGTGTTGACAGTAAACGTGTTTTAATAA
>BJFM01003292.1:7022-28971 GCA_016586285.1 Arothron firmamentum | reverse complement strand
TTTTTTTTTTTTTTTTTAACCCATTGTCCCTTCGGGGGTTCCGTAATATAAAGTTGTGAGAAAATGATATTAGGAGTTCAGCCTGAGCAGATACATGTAGGTCATTAAAGTGTGCCCCCCTGAAAAAAATCCAACGCTCCCTTCCCTCTTATTTGTTGCAGCAGCCTGGTCTGGTGGTAACGTCACGTTTTTATTTGTTTGATTCATGTGCTTATTATCGGAAGTCACAAAAATAATATCCCCTGAAACTCAAGCAATCCTCAACCTTATGTTTTCACTTTTGGGTGAACTATCCTTTCACCTGTGACTTCGATACCGTGGACTCCAGACTCAGACAAAAACACCCCACCCACTGAAAGAAAGACTCACGCCGCGCACGTAGCCTGTGTGGCCGGCCTGACCCTCCGGCTGGGTGACACTCAGCCATCCCATTGGTTGGACACGCCGTCAGTCAAAAAAAACGAGGGCGAGCCTTCTTTTAATAAACGCATGTAGGCCCGCCTATGGTCCCATCTGAGTGGTCAGCTGTAACTGTCAGTCTATGCACTCCTCTCCGATTGGCCACAGATGTGCTGGGGGCGTTGCAAGTTTGTTGTTTTCGTCTGCAGCCGAGTCGACATCTTTCAAATCTAAAGGTATTGTTTTCAAGGCAGCAATTTCACCTTGTTTAATTTCTTCAGAGAATACGGATAGAATTTTCCTAGTTTTATTCCGCCGAGGGAAGGAACCTTATTTTCGTGTTTTTCAAAGGTACATGCAGCGTCTTGATTCTCCTTGTTAGCGCTGATGTTGTTGTATCTTATGATAAGATAGCTGTTTAAGAAAAAAAAAGTGACGTGTCCTCATCCTGTTCCGAGAATTTGGTAACCAACGTGTTTTTGGACTTCCGGGAATTCCGGGAAACTCTGACTTTGTCTGCCCAGCATGGTTATCTTGTTTATTCTTTGCTTGGTTGCTAATGTTGTTTGCAACAGCTGCAGCTAACTCTGGTTGCAGACTCGTGACGTTCACCACGTGATACTTGTGAAATTACTCATAGAATTTATTTCCAAAGGCTCCTGACAGTATATTCACAAATCATTTAATCACACAACGACATTCGAATTAATCTGGTTAATTTCACTGACGTAACAGTCCGTTTGTAAGTAATATAAAAATTGCTTTCTCTACCAGTCGGGAAGGTTTAGCTTTAGATCGACGCATTAAGCGTCACAATACAGGCTTGGCGTCTGATCAGTTGCGAAATCTTGATATTAATGAAGTATAAAACACCTTGCAGTCTGTATTTCTCTCTCTATATTTTATTTAAATCCATTAAAAGCCATGGATGTTAAAGAGAAATTACCTCAGTGTAAACTAAAATATTGTATAATGCTTTGCAGCTGAAACTTTGTCAGTACCAGCTGGGTTCAGGCAGTACGGCTGATGATAGACAGCACTGATGGATGAAGTCAGCTTCTGCTGTTTCTCCTTTGTCCTGCTGTAAAATAATGCTTTGTGTTATTTTCAGATGGGCAGTCAGTATCAGCGCTCAGTACCGCTAGAGGTGAGGAGAGCAGAGGGAGAGAGAGTTCGGGCCAAACATCCCGACAAAATACCGGTTGGTACATCAGTATGATATTTTTGACGGTTACAAACGTTTAGATTTCTTTCCAACACAGTTCTCTCATTGAAGGTTTAGGATTTTCTGTTCATCTGCTCTTGATGATGACAGTATATTTTCCTGTTGGAGTAAATTTCCCTCTGTCATAGTGAATAAATATATATACGGTATCTATATTTTTTATAGATCATTGTGGAACGAGCTGCGAGGTCACGAGCGCCCGAACTGGACAAAAAGAAATACCTGGTGCCTTCAGATTTAACAGGTGAGAACATGAAATACGTAATGAATGCCTTTTAGAAGTTATCCCTAAATTACAATTGTAGTTGGTTCGAGTCCAGGAGAGAAAATTAAAATGATGATTACATGCATGCAGTTTAACATAATCCAAAATATTTCACCACATTTGTTTAAAATGTTGCCATCCAGCACTAGTGCTTGTATTCTCTGGCTTTAAAAGAAAACCCCTACTGACCACCCTGCCCTTCTTCTCATCATCTTTCTGTTTTCAGTGGGTCAGCTGTGTTTCCTGATACGCCAGCGTGTGTCTCTGAGACCAGAGGAAGCACTCTTCTTCTTTGTCAACAACTCCCTTCCTCCCTCCAGCTCACCGCTCTCTGCAGTGTATGAGGTAAAAAGTCAGACACACGCACACACACACACACACGCACGCACACACACACACACACACGCACAGAGTAGCAGTTTATCTCATTCCTTTTTGGAGTGTTTGGTTAGCAAACATTTCCTAACTCTTTTACTTAATCTTGACAAAAACTAAATGACAGGAACTATTCTATAAATAAATAAAAAGAGCTCTGTTTTGACACACATCTTCTTTTGCACTTTAGCCTGTATGTGCTGACCTCAGAACACCGTAACGCGTGATACATTTAAAAGAGAATTGAAAAAATAAAGCATACCTCAGGTCCAGATCTGTCTGTGGCTGTGTTAAACATGTCGAAACCGCACTTCTTTTTTCTTTTCTTTTTTTTTTTTTGGGGTAGTGTTGTTTCACGTCCACGTTCTTGGTTGAATTTTGCCGTAACATCAGGCCTGCTGTGTTTCAGGAGCACCACGAACAGGACTTGTTTCTCTACATGACCTACAGTAATGAGAGCGTGTACGGCGCCTGAGGGATGACCAAAGGGGAGAGAGAGAGAGAAAGGAGATCGGGAGAAAACGAAAGAAATGTGGAATGAAGACTTTGGGATGTTTGTAAAGCTTCAAACCGATATTATCATTTTTATTAATTTGAACACATAACCTGGTGAAAGAGGTAAAATTGGTCAACTTGATGTTCTTTTTCAATATTCTCCTTACGCAGTTTAAGCCCTCCAAGATTGTTGACTACTAATTTTGCAATGAAAGAAACACTAAAAAGAAAATGAGTGGCGCTGCAGAAGGATTTAACAGAAATGATGGTGAGGGAGCTCTCGTGACCTTTCTCTGTCATTTGTATTTACTGAAAATAGTATTCCTTTTGTTCCTCTTGTAAATATCTTAAACTTTTGTGGAAAATAAAAGTGAAATAAAATGTTGGAGTTGTTTTGATTATTTCTCTTTAGTATGCAAAGGTCAGGAGGTTGGGATGAGAACCAGTCTGTAACATGCACGCAGCTGATTAAATAAATGCCAGAGTGTTTTGTTTTACTATCAAACCTTTTGAATTTTTTTTTTTTTTTTTCAGATTTAGCCACATTTTCCAGGCTGTTTTTAATAACTAATTTTAATTGAAACAAGTAAATTGTTTAAAGCTTCATACTTGCACCTGAATAAATTGGCGCGACAGCTATGATCAAAGAAAAATCTGCTAAATGGTAATAATAAACCTTAGAATGAGCCAATCTGCTCCTCCACACGGAAACAGTCTATTAACTTTGATACTGTCTTATCCTCTGATCAGTTTTTAGATCCATACGAAATACCCAGACAACACGTTAAATTCACTTTCAAGTAACTAAAGAACATAAGCACATCGTGATGGTGTTCTGCACGTGTCAGCAAATGTCTCCAGTAAATGCTAATTAGGCGGAATAATCTCAAAAAGTGTAAGGTCAAGCTGAATCACGCCATGATGGTGTCTGACTACACTCCTGCACTGTTCTGATTTTCCCCTACAGATCTGCCTGTTTTTTGTCTGTTTCTTAACTTGGTCGAACTTTTAAATGGCATCAGGTTTTAAATGTGATCACTCGTGGAGTTTCTAAACTCTTTGGTTCTAAATTCTACATGAATTTTAAAATAGTAAAATGGATTAAAAAAAACCAATGAAAGTGTGAAATAAGCAAAATGATGTTATCGTTTGCATCTAGATCCGGATTTAAGTTACCATGAAAGCGAGCTGTACATGTGATTAAGGGGAAGGGCAGAAAAAGAGGAGAATGTTTTTATAAGGAAGTTTCTTAACCAATTAGCTGACATTCACTTACTGGATTCTATTCTTGACGGGGATTTTTTTTTCCCATTTCTTTTTGCAACTTCGTTGTTGCTGCATTTGTGTCGGCTCACTTACTGAGCTCAAGTCTGAAAGGTTTCTGAGACAAAAACCAGAGGAAGATGGAAATGGAGGTTATCAATAAAGAGGATGAACATCACAAAGAAAAGGTGGCAGATGTAAAACAACCGCTGAAGGACGAAACTGAAGGTAGAGATCTGACATGACCACAAATCACACCCTTAAATTGTCAAAATGAATAATTTGAAGCAGAAGATGATTTAATTGCTAAATTTGTGTCTATTTCTCTGTGATTTTATATAGGGGAAGCAGAAGTATCCCATTATAGCACACTGATGAGGCCGCAGGAGGATGTGTATGCAGAAGCTTTCCAGACCGAAGAAAGTGCAGGTGCCCGCCGTCCAGAAATATGGAAAAGTTTGAATATGAGGCTCAGGGATCTTTGGACAACCCAGATTTTGTCAGTTCTTAATAGCTTCCTATTAACTTTCAGTTTCCAAAAGAATTCATTGCTCAGAAAAAATGATTCAACATAAAAAGTAGAAAGCAGAAGCAAAACTAGACACTAAAAATTTGTCAATTTTGGTTGTGTTGACACTTATTATATTGGTTAAAGCAGCATTTTTTTTTGTCTAAAACAAAGAATGAAAGAATTTAAATATCAAATTCCACAACTAATTCAAAATAAGTAACACCAAAATTAATCATAATAATAATAATAATACATTACTGTTAATGAAGCTCAGTTTGACAAGAATTAAGATGATGCAATTTTACTGTGAATAACATGATTAAATCAAACAGGAAACACTAGGTTTTTTTAAGTGTTGTGTTGACCTTGGAACCAGTTCGAAAATAACCAGGGGTGCATGTTTCTGGTGTGTTCACCACATAGTTTCACATAATTATATTTTAAAGCAAGACAGGAAAAGGCCAACTGTTGTCATTGTCCATTTTCAAAGAAGGTCTCAAAGAGTTTTAAAGAGCTTTGAGGTCTAGGTTCAGCATGTGCCGTGCATTCAACACAGAATTTAACTGAATTTACAAGCTTCCCTCATGGAAATATGGGCTACTTGCAAATCAGAACTTACAGAAATGCACACATTTGAAAATCTAATTGCGGACAAATGGAATGCGGTACAACACTCCACTCCACTAATCTGAAATTTATTTGTATTGAAAAAAAAAGCCACGTTTAGTCTTTTAAATCGGTGTTTTGTTCTGTTTTTGTCCTGAGTCTGACATAAAAGCGTCTGACCTGACCTTCAGACTCAAATCTGAGCTGCTGTTTTGAAACACACGACGTCCCCTTTATCGGTCTCTGCGCTGAAAAAGAGACATAAACAGTAAAATTAAAGCAGTTGGAGGACAAGTGCAGCACTGTGCCTCCTGAATATCTGAGTCTGGTTGCTGTGGCAACGTGGCACTGGGGGGCAGGGCTGGCTCTTTAAATTGGACTTGTGCGGGCAGGAAGAGCAGGAAAACAACAGGCACCATCCCAGGATGTACATCAAGTTTTGCCGCAGTTATGAGGGGGACAAAAAGGATGAACTCACAGCAAATATGTCGCCTGACTCCAAATTATGTGTTCAGCTGGAGGGAGATAAAGGTGCGTAGGAGAGATTTTGTGGAGTATATTGCTGCGTCGCATTAACATCTGATCCCCCTTTCTCTTTTCATAGTCAAAGAGGCGGAAGTAAAGCCAGAAGGAAACATAAAAGTGTACAAAATGGTGTGCGCGATCCTCTCAATCATCTGCCTGATCCTGCTACTGGCCGTCATCTTCCTCTGCACCAAACGTGAGTATCAACAGCCGTGCGACCGGCTGGATAGAACATGTCTGCCTCGCTGCAGCCACAGTTGTCCTTTCCTCAGCTCCACCCACTTTTCCTCTCTCTTTTAGTCCCAGCTGAATCCAAATCACCCGTCTGCTCAGGACACGATTCAGCTGCTGTTTCCCCAACCTGCAGCAAACAAACCTGCCAGACACTCTACAACCTTCCCTCAGGTGAGTTCCAGGAAGAATAAGCTACATGCAAACTGTTTCCAACTGAAGAAAAACACCTTAAAAGTCTTAAATAGACAGAATCCTAGAGCGTAGGGGGAGTTAGATCTTTAAGTTCAATGTGAAAGTAACATTTTTCTTCAGGATAACAGGGTGAAAACATGGAGAACTGAAAAAAAGTCATCTGAAATTGTACTTTGGGGTTGTTTAACTGCTGTGCCGTGGCTCCTCTCTCCTTCCAGAGAGCTCTCGGTGCGCCGAGGACTGGCCGTCTTTTGGTGGGTCCTGTTACTTCCTGTCGACCTACAGGATGAACTGGAGACAGAGCCAGAACTACTGCATCTCCAAAGGAGGATCTCTGGCTGTGATCAAAAGCCCAGAGGTTCAGGTATGTCTGACCCCGTTTCCTGGCCCGAGGTCTGATTTCACTGGTGCAGCTGGTTCAACCGTGCTGTCTTCCAGGACCTTCTGACTAAACAAGGGAACTTGATGTACTGGATCGGGCTGAGTCAGATCAATGGTACCTGGAACTGGGTCGACAACACTGTGCTGCAGAAGAGGTGAATGACTAGAGCCACCACTCTTCTTAACCCTTCAGGAAAGTTTGACTTTCCTGCACTCATGTCATACGCGAGTTCTCTCCAGACTGGTCGGAATAGTCAGAAAAGAAACAAACATCTTATATCACATTGATCTTTCTGTTGCAGGTACTGGGCGGAGGAGGCGCGGCGCGGAGACTGTGTGTATCTCGACAGTAGAGGCCGTGCTGAGAAGAACTGGGCCAGCGAAAACTGTCTCCAGCACAGCTATTTCATCTGCCAAATGCCCATTTAGTAGTGCGTTTCTTCACTCTTATGCCAATATTTGCCCTGCAGGCATCAGCTGGCAGTGATACCCGCATCAGTTTAGGGCTTTCAATAATAATACTTCATCTGTCTTTCTGCACATAAATCATCATATACCATCACATCAGTTTTGAATTTATCCACCTTTTATGTATCACAGTGCTGCCTAGTTTGTTTAATATGTTGCTGTATAATCACTTAGACCGTCGAGTGACTTTTCACAAATAAATGTCAATGAGGTGACTTTAACACAGTTTATTTACATATTAAAACCTCTTGATTCCACTTTGTTTGAAATCAGCAGATATATTATTGAAATGTTCATACTGATATAAAAATAATATACTTTTCTCTATGGAGTACCACTGCAGGAGTAACTGTTTACAAACTGAGCAATTTGGTCCCCGAATCGTATCTGTGGCTACAGATACTTGATGTCCTTTTCGTCCTCTGGCTCCTCCTGTCCAAACTCCAACCCCAAGGCGCTGTGACGAATCATCTGCCACCCTGTCAGTGACTTCCTGTCGGGAAATCCGTCTCTGGTTTTGAGTCTGAGCTGAGGTAGTGTTGCAATGAAACCCTTCATCGTGTCTGTTTTCTCCTCGGTTTCATCTTCTTTGGAGAAAGCTTTGATGTAACGCCGCATCTTCTGGAACATTGGGTCATTTCTGTCCTCAACCCTGAAGAAGACGCAGGTAAAAACACATTTAGCTGCTTCACAAGCAGATTCTGGGGGGAGGAGGCACTTATTATCTATGGTGGCCAAACACCAGAGCTTTTACTCTGAAATTTGATTTGAAGAATAACTTATTAATGAATGCTGGAAGACCACGAAAGACATGAAGGTAACCAGAACAGAGGCCACATAGAGGAGGTTCACACTGTAACGCTGCTCATTATATATTTCAGCCTCAGGTTTGGTTTGTGTGGTGACAGTTATAAGATGATACATTAAAAAATGTCACTTTCACATCTGGGATATTATTCATCACTGTGCTGTACATTTGTCAGGAACTGAGCCGTGGACAGGAATGGGAAGGACTCTATGGCTGTTTGACCTTGTAATCAGAGACTCTGTTGGTTGATTACATGACAGAGGGCAGAAATCTTGATCTGGTCATAATGTATGGAACAGCACATCCACCTCTCGCTTTTCACCGCATGTTCTTGAGCCATTGTCTCACCTGAGATACCAGCGTTCCTTCAGACCGTACTCGAGGCCACACACTCCGAGTCGAGGCCACAGGCAGCGAGGCAGCCTCCTCTCCAGCATTAACGTCGTAGCAACAACCTGTAACAGGTAAAAATAGCTGTGTGATTAATGCTCACCCATTCCTGAACAATAAACGCCCCGTCTGCTCTTCTGGGCTACGTCGGATACCTGAGTCCTCCAGAGCTCATCTCGCTCCTGCGCCACCCTCCAGTGGGTGTCGCTCATCATGGCTATCAGCAGGTTCAGCAGAAGGATGTAGGAGACCACAGAGAAGGTGCAGTGCAGCACGTGGACGATCGGGGGTGTCATGATCGTGTGGTCCACGGGCAGATCAATGAGGCCCGTGCTGAGCTCAAACTCGGAGAAGAGGGTGACGGGGAATGATCGATATGGTGGCAGGGACTCTGGATCCTGGGTCATGTACACCACCCATAGGGCTAAGATGTAAATGTAAAAAAAAACAAAACAAACAAACAAAAAATCCTCAACATCACAGATATCTCACTAGATCTCTGAAGATCGAAGCATGCGCATGTACCTTAACTAGCAAATACTCACCGGTGGAATACCCGATGAGCACAATGAAGCTGAGCCACATGAACTTTGTCAGATCTCCAAATATAATCTATGTGGAAAAGGTGAAGCTCAAAAACTAGAACAAAAATTCAACACATCTGCTTAAAAACAGAAGAGCCTCAGGTGTGCATGTGCAGCAAACAGCACCGGTGCAGGCTGAGCTGAGTCCTGTACCTTCTGTATCATGATGATGTAAGGGCCAAGCATTTCAAACCCCCGGGCGAAGAACATGATGTTGCACCAGCCCAGGACCAAGCAGAGCGCCATCACGATGGCCTCGCCCTGCACCTCACAGGCCCTGAACACACACAGCAGCACCACCAAGCAGGCGTAGCTGATACTGGGAGGAAAGTTAAACAAAGAGATTAACACCAGATGTCTCAGACCACACTGGATTATGTTACTCACTGTAATTGTTTTTTTCTCACAGGATAACATGGAAGGGGCCTCCCAAGGCAGTCTGGCCAAAATAACGTTTTGCCCCAACTCTTATAATATCAGGAATCTGTGTGAAGACACAGAAGAGTGAAGCAGTGTATGTGCAGTATGTGCGCAATACAGAGAAATTAAGCAAGTTTCATTAAATCACCTCCAGCAGTAAGATGATAAGAGCACCCAGGACGCTGATGACCTCACCTGCCAGCCGCAGGCTGTCCTCATGTGTAACATAGCTTTCCTGAAACACAGACAGGAGATTCTATTCAACTAAAATCATATTAATATCATATTAAATCTCCATTCATTGAAGGGGAAATTTCACATCGACAAATTAATTACACAGGTAATTAGAAAGCATTAAAACATAATCCTGTTCCTACACTGATAGAATAAATATTTATCTTTACTTTAAATTATTATCACCATCATTAGTCAGTCACACACACCTGAAGTGTTTTCTGAACTTTGATAGTTTTGTCTGTGTCCAACTTTGTGTAGTTCTCAGGAATGTCCTTGAGGGGGCGATATGTACAACACAGTGTGAAGGTCCCAATATAGAGGAGATAGAGTAACAGCAGCAGCCTGATGGCAGAGATGAAAGATAAAGCACGTGGTAAACAAGACTGTAAAAATGCACACTTGAGATGTTTTACTTTTTCTTTTCTTTTTTTTTCTGATGTAATCTGACCTGAAGTAATGTTTTCCATACAGGTTCCACTTCAGACTAACCAGTTGCCTCACAGGGGTCAGCTCCAGTATCCCTCTCGCCTGGAGAAGAAGAGCTAAATTTAATTTATGCATTCCAGTTTTCATTTCACACCACAATGGTGAGTTTAGCTACCTCTCTCTGTTGACTGGCCACAATGAGCTCCAACACTGACATGTTGTCGGCCCACGAATCGATCTCTGTGAGGTCATACAGGTAAGAAGTCAAAGGGCCCAGACTCCACTGGACTACACGCCTTTTATTAACCAAGTGATGAAATGCCTGAGAGAGACAGAGAGTCAGAGCAGCAAGGACTGGATTAGTGAAATAATCTGCTCCACCTTTCATGGTGGGTTTTGACCCTGTTAGTCCTCCCAGACAGACTTCACTCACCACACTGTTCCCCTCTTTGGCAGCCAGTTTAAAGGGCGTAAGACCTCGGCTGTTGGGCACCATATCGAGTGGCACCGACTGGTCCAACTCTGCGTCACGTGCCATAATAAGGTCAATGGCCTGGCACGCAGTTGTCTTGTTGGGCTGCAGAATCAAAATGTGAAGCACTGTGTTACCTGGACAGAAAACAGGAAAAGTAAGATACGTGCAGACAGGAGAAGGCAGAAAACCACTAAAATATAATAAATACGGAATAAATGCAACGCACCTCGGTAATCCTGGACCCTGGTGCTGGCCCCTGCATCAATGATCATGGAGATGATGTCCTCGTTCCCAGCGCATGCAGCAAAAGACAGGACGTGTTCACCTGGAAATTTGGGAAAAAGAAATGTTTCTACTTTTTTAACAATACAAACCATTTCACAGACATGCTTAGGCTGGGGATCAGAGTTACCGTAGTAAATGAGTCCTCCAATCCTCTTCCTAAAATACAGACCGGTGACCCGGGGTGTAGCCACATCGCCACCACGGCTGATCATATGTTGGACCAAATTAATGTTCTGGTTTACCACGGCGATATGGAGAGGAGTTAAACCTAACATAGAAAATACATCACTTTTTAACCCCACAATCAAGTGAAAAAGTATATTTCCATATGCACACGTGTACAGGCCCATGTAGGGACCTGTGACCATGTAGATGCCAGGTTACAAATCTGTGGCAACTAAATACAGCACATCTTCATTAAAACCAACCAACCAGCCTCTCTAACCTGTCACAACCATTCCACTATCCTCTCCCATGATCAAATCCATGTCCTCCATCTCAGTCTAGCCAGACCATTAAGTCTTTTTGTCACTCAGTCAGTAGCTACATGTTAAATAATACCTTTAATATTTGCATTATGGTATGCCTGTCTTTTAATTTGATCTGTGACAGATACAAAATATAAAAATAAAAAAATAAAAAATAAAAAAAAGAAGAAGAAGAAGGAGAAAAAGAATAAAAATAAATAGATAATTTTGCATTTTTCCTTTATCACCATCCACAATGGTCTGTCTTTCCACCGTCACCTTCTGCTTTTTGTGGCGTCTGAACCGCGTTTACTGTCTCCCACTGCTCCTGTCTGCCATCTTTAAAGGCGTGCGCGCTGACGCCTGCTTTAATTATTGTGTTCACTGACAATCCGTTCATTATTGGAAGAAAATTGAGCTGAGCTGTTCTAAAGTATAACTTCAATGTGAACTTGATTGTGAGCTTGAGTTTGCGCTGTGGAGTAGAGGGGGCTTAATTCAAGTATGTTTACTCCACTGAAGTAGCAAATGTGTATTTTTCTAACAATATAGTTTTAGCAGAAAACTTTAGGTAAATATAAGCAGCTATTCAAACTAAAACAAACCTAGTAATAAGTTGTTTTTGCCATGGCAACATACTGTAAAAATATTTTTTAGAAGGTTGTGAATATTTGTTAATACTTCATAGGATTTTGGCGCAAGACCACTAACCTTGGAAAAGCTCGGAGGTCATGGGTTCATTAATGAGCTCCGGAGCCCCGTCCATCAGAGCTACAGCAGCGTCCAGGCTGTCGTTCATCACTGCGATGTGAAGAGCCGTTTCACCCAGAGCACCTGAGCGACAGGATAGGTTTCCAGGTGAAGAACATGCTGCACCAAAATAAACAGCAAACCGACGTCTTCGCTGTCCAACCTCACCCCTCTCAAAGATGTTGGTGGATGAGCAGCCGAGCAGTTTCTTGATGCAGCCTGCATTGTTCTTTTGAGCCGCATAGAAGAGAGGAACGCTGTTTATGCTGAGAGAAAAAAACCCACAACATTTCTGAAGGTCTTGGGAATAAACAAAGCTGTGTAGAAGTATTTGTGCCTAAATATAGCATTATCTCACTGGCCTGGTCAATGCAGGAGCTAACTACTGCACAATCCATAAAAAGCAGCACTGTCAGTCGTCACCTCAGATTATGAAGTTTTATTTATGGCTGAAAGTGGAAGAAAATGTCATTCGTGTTCTTACAGCTTGGTATAAAGCAGAAACGTCTCATCCAGCATCTCGTTCCATTCTTTCTTGTTTTGAAGGCGAAACCTCAGCTGACTCCACCAGTGGTTGAGCTCACTGGGAGCCGATCTGGCCAGAGACGGAGACATGGACACCTGATGTTTCACACTGTAAGAAACAAACAAAAAGGGAAGTAGGGATTTTATGAAACATTATAGAAATGAAGTACTTGGATAATTAATCAGCGATGATAAAAGCTAATTTCTGATCAAACACTATATAGAGACTCTTCACTATATTTAATAGCTAAGAAAAACATTCAAAACTGTAGCAATCTTACCCTTAAACAACAAAAGTACTACTTCGGACCTCCTGGTAATCTTCAGTCATAATAACCAGCAACAGTGGGGAAAAAAAGCATATAGAAATGTCCTTCTGGAGAGTTGTCATCCCTGCGGTATCGCCTTTATATATGAGGCAACCGTGAGGGAGGAGACATGTAGATGGGTTGACAATGCATAGGTGGAGAAGGAGAATGTGTGAATAGTGGGCAGGTAGGGCACGGATAATGAGGCCATAATGAGCCTGTGGACTTTCACCTGAGCTCTCCAGTGCCACAGATGCAGATGTGTTCCAACTGTCAAGTTACACAGAACCAGGAACTGATATCACAACCATCTGGAACAGTTGTATATAATCTTTCCACCTTCAAAATCAGTGGTCTAGTGCTCAATCCCAGTCTTTCTCCCAGTTTTCACCAGGCTTGTCTGCATTCCACTGATTCCCACCGAAACCTGCATGGCCACTATGAAAATTCTGCAGCATCATGAGAGTTGACACGCATTGCAGCCATTGTTTCACGTGACCCATTAAGGAAACCTGTTTGGAAATTGCAAGCAAGTTGCAAGTGTGTCTGAACCAGATCTTAAAGCCAGATTGACCATCTGATCTCTGTTGCTACCATAAATTGGGATTATTTTATCAGAGTAAATATTGATGTGGCATGCACCAGAGATGGCTTCATTCACAATGACTTAAAAAAAAAAAAAAAACACGCACAATGACAACATGTTGAGCACCATTGATGTGTCAACAAACACTGTAATTGTCACATTACAAAGACCATAATGAGCATTTAGAGGTTGGCAGCATTGTGTCATTTTCCTCCACATACAGAAAACAAAATTACTTTCAATTCTTCAGTGGGATTATTATACTTTATCTACAGATAATTGGACAAACCTGAATTGCAGGTCTCATTTCTACACATCTGATCTGCAGCTAAATGGCTGCAAGTGCCACCTTCTGCACAGTGGTGAGCTCGCATGCAGAGTACAGGTATTATGCCGTGCAGTTTATAGCTCGTGACTAAGAGTTTGGGCAGCCGCAGGATCAGCAGGCCTCACGGTGACCTTGAAGGAGGCCGCTGTGTCTTTAGGTATTGTTGAGATAATAGCTGTTTACCTCACACCTTTAAGCAAGGTCATAAAAAAATCAGTGGTTTCCACTTTGTTAAGTATCTTTATAAAGAAACAATAACACCAAGAAAACAAGATTTTGTGGTTTGCGTCTCCACTGTTTTACACACACGTAAGCAGCACTTCTATAACAACACTGTTAATTAGACAGCCAAGATCACAGCAAACACTCACTCTTCACTTCTGTGCATTTATTTATTTTAGAGTGATTTAAACACAAAAGTATTTTAAAAAGACTGAACAAATAAGAAGAATCTCATTGAATAAGGACTGTGATATTAATGTAAAGGCACTACACTCGATTGGAAAAAGCTTGTTTAATTTGCAGGAGTAGAACTGAGGCACATCCTCCTAAATTGTATTTTTGGCCTCTCTCAAATGGAAAATTCCACCCCCCATTACAAATTGGACCTTTAGCAAAGTCCAATTAAACATTGAATTAAGTAGATTAAAAAAAAAAGAAAAGATATTTAAACTTTTTTCATGGGAACATGCAACATAAATTTAAAATGGAAGTTGATGTAAGCATCAAATCATGCAGTCATGCAACATAATAATGGATTTCCTAGCTGGGGCTAATAAATGAATAAATACATTTTTAAGATATATTATCATTAAAGATGTGGCTGCATTCTGCATCAGATGGTAGATTCATGTCAGGTCTATGCAATCATTGTTTCCATGTGCATCTGCTGTCCTATCAGCACATGCGGGAGGCAAGTCTGCTGCCTTACTGCTGCTGATCACAGCAGATCCCAAACACAGATTTACCAAAACCTGCTGATCTGTTCCCGCTTTAATGCTCTTAAGGTCATATTAGGGCATCAAGGTGAAAATATGCTACAGGCTGAATTTGATGGCCAACAACTACTTTTGATCTGGATGTTAAGATAAAAAATTTTTTCCAAGATAAATAGCAACAGGAAAATATGAAGTAGAAAGTGAAAGTGCCCTGACAACCTGAGGAGAGGAAAACTCTGAAAGCTGAGTGAAGAAATGCACTAGAACTGTCCTGGCAGTAGTTTAAAGTAGCAGAAAAGGGAAACATTCAAGCGAAAGTACTCCAAATTTAGAGAACAGCATAGAAAACATCAGGCAAACACAGTGTTTTAAATAAAATCATATCATTTATTATACAAATTTTCACAATTATGGAGTAATGGTGAACACTTGTACAAGTTAACACAAGTATGTGTGTAGCCCGACACACACACACGCACGCACGCACGCACGCACGCACACAAACACACACACACACACAAGCGTTTTGCCTCTTTTGCTTTAAGTGTACATCAGATCCAACTCTGTTTTTGCCCATAACCCTCATTCACACTTTCATGACTCTGTGTCTCCACGCAAACAAAAAAGGGCTGATGTGTGGAAAGTACGCTGAGAGGTGGGTGTCGTCCGGCTCATGGGCAGCCGTG
Organism: Arothron firmamentum; assembly: GCA_016586285.1. Lineage (NCBI taxonomy): Eukaryota > Metazoa > Chordata > Actinopteri > Tetraodontiformes > Tetraodontidae > Arothron > Arothron firmamentum. The sequence continues at coordinate 13,819 of BJFM01003292.1, read as the reverse complement.
AAGTTGGCATCACATGAACTCTGACATGAACTCTGTTGTCTTTGAAAGAGTGAGAGTGAGCAAACGAGGCTTCTCTCCAGCCCTGGATATGTAGATAAAGGGGGGACAAAACATGGCTTATATTGTTTCACAAGTATTTCTTTATGATGGCAGTGAGTCATAGTTACCCTCCCACCCCCCAGGTTCAAGAACTGACTGTTCAGTTGTGACACTCGGTTGAAATATAATATACATATTTGTGAAGGCTAACAGGTAGCACACTTTTTTTTTTTTTTTTTTTAGTAATGTGTTTTATAATTTGGCATTTGAAGTAGAGGAAGTGATAATACTTTAAAAACAACTCCAAAAAAAAAAATATATATATAAAGACTTTGATTGTCCTCACGCAATTCTCTGTGTGGAGAATCTCCATTATTAATTAGACACAAACATTTTTAAGGGTTTTTATATTAGTGAGTTGGGGGAAATTAAAAAGACATATGTACAGGAGAGACAGTGATGGATGGATGAGAGGGAGGATGGAGAGATAAAGGTAGACATTAAAGTGAAATCCAGTAAAAAATACCCATCTAAGAATCCTTAACTGATCTGCTTCTCCATGGCAACACTGTTCTCATATTGTTGACCTGGACTGTGTCTCCCATGGTGCATCTCTTTTTTGTCTTCATTTACAGACAGGAAGTGTCCTTTTACTCTTCATGATTAAACTGCCAGATTCATCAGTGCTGCCCCAAAAGTAACAATTGTCTTGGCCTGTAAATGTGCTTCACTGACATGACCGTTACAGAAAACCAGACCCAGCACAGTGTGGAAACCACAGAAAGACCCATAGCGCTGCTGGTTCAGTGGGGGGACGTCACACCTCCACCTGGCCCTGTGTCAAATAGGCCCTGAGCTGCTGGGCTGCATTCATAATCTTCCTCTGATGGCCCAGCAGGGTCACCCCCAGATTCTGGATGTCTCTAAAGGATAGAGCAGGTGATACAGACCAATTACTTTATGACGCTCGTTCTGAAAGGAGACAAGTGAAAAGAAAGCAGAACAGACAGGAAAGCAGTAAAAAGGTTCTTTTCTACAGGGAACAGACATTCTACCCAAATGCCAGAAACGCGCAAACTCTTTGAATACAAGAACACGTACTCCATAGTGAGCATGCTGACTCTGTCTAATGTGTCCAGATGTGCCCGATCAAACTCCTCCTGGTATCTGTCCATCCGCAGAGCCCTCAGCCAGTCGTGGACTGTTGACACTGCTGAGAGGTCTGTGGGAGTGGGGCTGAGCAGCGGCTGAGAGCAGCTTCTGTAAAAGGCCGAGTGAGAGATGCCAGCGTGACACTCTGTAAACATAATGGACTTTCAACACTGGAGGGGTCTCTGATGTGTTCTCTGCCTCTCACCTGCTCGGCTCCGTCTTGAGGGAGGCGGGATGCCTGATGAGCCGATCCAGAGAGGACAGGAGGGTTTCGAACGTCGGCCTGTCCCCTCGATCGGCCTGCCAGCACTGGAGCATCAGCGAGTGGAGGGCAGGGGGGCAACTGTGTGGGGCGGGCAGACGATACTGGTCTGCTACTGCCTTCATCACCTGCAGAGGAGAGAGTGAGGAAGACACCGGTAGTCCACATGGTTTGTTGTGTAAGTGAGTTACGTAAAAAGGTCGCTTCTGAGTGATGACAAATTATGCAAATGTTAGCTGCCTGGCATTTGGTGAGGTTTACATGTGTCTTTTCAAACTAGCAAATGGGCTGAGAAATGTTTGCTAAATAGCTGAGCCAGTTTCAATTCCGTGATCATTCTGGCTGCGTTCAGACTGGCAGCCAAATTCCGATTTTTAGCCCATCCAGATTGAAAGCAGATGGCTCTTTTGTAGTCTGAACAGTCACATACCACATAAAATCCAATTTTTGCAAGATAGATTCAAACCACTTTTGGGAGGTAGTTTCAGGACAGATGCGTCTCAGTGTGAACACACCAAACACACCGATGGTTTGTCCGTGACGTCACTCTACACGTCCTTGTTGTTGCTGCCGCTGTTGCAATTATATGACCTCATACACTACTCCGCTCTGACGCCGTTGCTAGGGCAACCTGTCAGATCGGCCAATAGATTGGCCCAGTCTGAAAAGAGCAAGATTCCATTTGGACACTAGCTAAAAACGGTGAGGACAGTCAGCCCTAAAAATTGGATATGAAAGGGAATCTGACTGGAATCCGATTTGCCTGCAGTCTGAACGAAGCCTTAGGTTTCACATGGTCAGGAAGCAGACACGCACGCTTACTCCTTTGAGTAAGAGTCCATATATGTATTTTCCAGACCTAGCTACTCACTTCCTGATTGCTCATGTCCCAGTATGGACGCTCTCCGTATGACATCACCTCCCACATCAGTACGCCGAAGCTCCAGACATCACTAGCTGAGCTGAACTTCCGATGCTGAAAGGCTTCCGGTGCTGTCCATCTCACGGGAATCTTGCTGCCCTGATGGAGGAGAGGAATTAGTCGCCGAATGAGCTTTGAATTAATTGGAATGTTTGAAACAGACACAGGTGGTGTTTTCAGCTCCACACCAGTGAGGCGGTGTAGGTAGGAATGTTGTGGTCCAGGCCTCTCATAAGTCGGGACAGGCCAAAGTCAGAGACTTTGCAGACCAGGTTGGAGTTGACCAGCACGTTTCGGGCCGCCAGATCCCGGTGGACGAAGTTTCTCTCAGCAAGGTACCGCATCCCTGCCCCGATGCCTCTGAGCATCCCGACCAGCTGCAGAACGCTGAACTGACCCTCGTTCTCCTGGAGGGAGATAATTAGATTATTTAAATAGGAGGTAAATGTGTGATGTCTCAGCGTTTAACGCCCGTGCTGTTGTCTGACCCTCAGAAAAGAGTCCAGCGGCCCGTTCTCCATGAACTCAGTGACGATCCTCTCTGGGGGGGTGCGGGTAATCACGCCCTCCAGCTTCAGGACGTTGGGGTGGTCAAACTGCCCCAGAACTCCCGCTTCACTCAAAAACATCCCCTTCTCTCTGTCAGAAGCCCCCCAGCGCAGAGTCTTCACAGCCACCAGCACTTCTCTGCGACCCAGCGGACGATAGCGACCTCGAGAGACCTCCCCGAACTGAGCTGGAGCACAGAGCGGACAAAACCTGTTGGACTTTGACCACAGCCTCCACCCATGGTGACGAGCATCAAAGGGAAACCAGGGCCTACCTGCTCCGATCACTTCCTCAATCTTCAGGTGCGTGGGATCTATTTCACGGGCAAACTCTTTGACGGCCTCGCTGGGGTCCTCATACGTGGATGGGTCAACGTAATACTTAACCCCCCCTAGATATTAAATGAAACATATCATGGGTCTATTCATATGCTGTAGATGTCAAACAAGCTTTGTTCATTAGAGGTTTTTGATTCTTGAATTGAAGGTTAATTTTACGGCTAATGACTAGTGACACTCACCCCGGTTGCTGATGTACCTCTGGAGTCTGTTGCTGTACGGGCTCTCCCTCCTCTTACTGCCACAAGAGAGCACACGAAAAATCAGAACGTGCACATCACTGGATGAATAAATCATGGATTAGATGCTGGGACATTCTGAAGCACCTGCGAAACACCACCACAACTATAATCGCCGTCACCACCAGCAGAAATGCTGCTCCACCCATTATTGACCCGACCAGCAGAGGGAGTCGATTCTGAATCTGGTGTGAGTGTTCCTCTGTGAGGAAGAAAAAGCATATTATATTAAAAAACTTTGCTTTCTCCAGGTCACTTGTGTGGTAACCATGGCGATGGACTGTAATGGTGTAATACCCAGAGGCAGCGTGGTGAAGTAGACGGTGTTGCTGTAGGGGCCGTAGCCTCGCTCATTACGAGCTCTGATCTGGAAGGCGTATATGGATCCAGCGATGAGCGAGCCGACTGTCACCGTGTTGGTCTCACTGTACACGCTCGCCGCGCTGTCCACATCAGAACCCTGAGGGATGCACAGAGACGGTACGGGATGACGGGTCGGCTGGACGACCTCAGATACTCCCGTGTGACATGAGTGTACCTTGTCATAGTATCGAAGCTGGTATTCGAGTATGTCCCCATTTGGCCTGTCTGGCTGAGGCCAAGAGAGGGTGATGGAGTCTGGGGCTCGGCTCAGCTGATGCATCATGGGAACTGTACTGGGAACTGTGGGCAAAGAAACACATGATGGAATTCCAACTGTTCAGCAATTACCCAGTAAAGTTGTGATGAAGTTAACAGTGGCCACAAGGGGGCGGTGTTAAAGAATGCTGGGTCCTGAGGCTGGAATCAGGTTATATGGTTGGCCATGAAGGATCTAGTTACAGCCACTCATCATTAAAGCTTCCTGGATCTGTTGAAGGGAACTCTCCAGCATTCCTGTCTCTAAACAACAATCTAAGAGCAGATTAACAAATGTTTCAGTTTTGTTTTTTTTTTTTTTACATTAGTCAAGAGTGTTGTAGTTAATCCTGGTAAACTTTCTAATGGTGTGCCTCCACGTGTTTACTTTCATTTCTGGTTCTGCCTGTGTTTTTGTCTTCACATCTCTCATTTGTCCCTTTCCTCCTGTGTGGAGATTATAACAGGATCAGACAGGATATTGTAACCCCAAGCAACTCTGCCCAGAGAGCAGAGCAGGAAAGATGGAGCAGAGATGGGGAAAGAGGGGGAGATTAGGGGTGAAATTAACATGAACGCGCATGTGCACGCACACACACACACACACACACACACACACACACACACACACACACACACACACACACACACACACACACACACACAGTATCTCAAACATCAGCATCAGAGCATCGTTCCTCTTTCATCCCACCTGACTGGCTTGTGGTGAAATTGATGCTTGTGTATCGAGCAGGAAAAGGACTGAGAGCCGACACCTCATTCATGGCCTGCACCTGTCAGCGTGAGGAACACACAGCTGTGACATTTGAAGCTTTTCATCTGTTAACATTAATGACATCCTGCTGTGTTGGACAAACAAAGCCGGAGCTGCTGCTGCACAAGCCGGTCAACACACAGCTGCAAATAGGAAATGTACATTTTCCAAATAAGAAATGATGTAATAGTTACTTTGTCTACCAGCTGATTATAGAATAAATGATAGTCTGTACTCGGTGGTGTCGGCCAGCTAAAGTCACAGATCAGCGACGCTGATACCTGTATGAGATAAGTGACTCTGGTCAGCAGGTTGTTGAGGGTGACCTTGGTTTGTTTGAGGTTGGTCTGGGAGGGGCTGAAGGTCACACCTTCGCCACACCAGGAGCAGGATGTTGGGTTAGTGATGGTGGCGGAGGGGCAGATTCGACACACGATCCCGTACCAGACCTCGCTACGGCCTCCCATGTCCACAGGGTGGCGCCACCTTAGCGACACGCCTCCATCGCCACTTTCGTACTCCCAGCTGAGAGAGACCGGGGCTGATGGGGGAGCTGGGGAAATCAAACAGGGGGGGTTTAACAAAAGTAATGAAAGTGGAAGATGGGAACATCTGCTGAAGTGGTTAAGATATGCAAGAAGCTGCAATGTGGCAAAAACATTTACCAGTGTGGTGTGATGGAAGGAATGTTGCAACGTGTGGCAGACAAAATGTACGTAAAGGGAGCAGTTAAAAACTCAACTTTTTAATTTTAAAAATGGCCTTTACATTGTAGTAATAAAAGGTATTTTTGTATGTCTCAGTTCCCACAGTCAGAGTCAATAATAAATGACCATGGAGGCCCCTTGAACGCCTCCCAGAGAACCAGGCGTAAACAAACAAAGTAACAAAGCTCACTTGTGCAGGCAGAGGAGTTGGCATCCCTGGCTGCCCGGTAAAAGCCGCTGCGGCATTCACATGCAGTCGATCCTTCCTGGCTGGTTCTGCTATTGGACGGGCAGACTGAGCAGGGAACGGAGCCTGAGACGGACTTGAAGTAGCCCACCGGACAAGCTGGGGAGAGACGTGAGCAGGGTTGAGTTCAATGACCATTCTGGAATCACACCAGGGTTTCAAACCTGCTCTCTTTACTGATTACTGCAGCAGACTTTCACCTTGAGGGAAAGAGGGATTTTTCTTGAATTAATAAAGAGTTAAATTATTTTCATTTCAATTATTTTCACCAGCTAATCCATGTAAATGGTTATATGAACTTGAAGGGTTTTTTTATTTATGTTACATATGACCCTCCTCAGCAATTAGAAAATGAGACCTTAGTGAAACTCCAGTTTCAGCTGCATAAAGGTTACAATGTGCACACATTTGCACGTTGAAAATACTGTTGGAACCTTCAGGCCATTATTGTGATTATATAGCATAAAAGCAAAAGTGTGAAAGGTGCCAGTTCTTAATGTCAACCCTGTGACAACCGAGCAAACTGGAGAAAACCTGGTCGTGCCTCTGGATTAGTCAGTTTTATACTGTGTGTGTGTGTGTGTGTGTGTGTCTGTGTGTCTGTGTGTGTGTGTGTTGTTAGGTTAGGGTTAGGGTCAGGGTTAGGGGGTTAGTTGGGTAGGGTAAGGGGCTGGGTAATACATTATGCTTATGAAAGTCCTCATAAAAATAGAACTACAAGGTGTGTGTGTGCGCGTGTGTGCATTCTAACAGTGTGAGGATTTTGTGTGTGTAACTGACATGCCTGATAAACACCTGAGCCAAACACACTCTTGGAGGTGAAGGATGAGGCAGTCAGCCCCAACACTTTGTTTATATAACCTCATCAAAAGCATGTAGCACATTTCAGTTTTGACATGTTCTGCGTGTGTGTGTGTGTGTGTGTGTGTGTGTGTGTGTGTGTGTGTGT
>BJFM01003280.1:19455-32893 GCA_016586285.1 Arothron firmamentum | reverse complement strand
GGAGGATGAGGATGGAGGATGAGGATGGAGGATGGAGGATGAGGATGAGGATGGAGGCTGGAGGATGAGGATGGAGGATGAGGATGGAGGATGAGGATGGAGGATGAGGATGGAGGATGGAGGCTGGAGGATGGAGGATGAGGATGGAGGCTGGAGGATGGAGGATGGTCCGGTTCTGCAGCAGCAGTCTGAGGTGATCACTGAGGAGCTGAAAGGAAAGGCTCCTCAGAGACGGGAGGAGAAGCTCCATCATCTCCCAGAGGAGCACCGCTGCTCCTCCACATCCAGAGCACCTCAGAGCTGAGAGACGGAGGTCTGGACCCCTGCTGATGGAGGGTGGAGCTCTGGTCCATCAACACAGGTAATATATGAACCATAAATCACTGTCAGAGTTTCACTTCACAATTATCACAGAACAAACATTTTACTGAAAACACTGACAAATTTGATCTTTTACAGAAACACTTAAATAAAAAAGGAAATAATCTGAGGGTCACAAACACACACATCACCCAGCGAACACGAGACCACACGTGGAACCAGCAGGAAGTGTGACTGGATGTTTAAGAGCAGGTTCTAAGACCCTGCTTGGTGCCCCACTCACACAGTTTCCATGGAAACAGCTGTTTGATTTTTGCGTATTAATCTATCTTTCTCTTCCTTGACAACCTTATTTCCTGTCTCTGATCAGCTGATCCTTGTGGGCTGCTCTGATTGGCTGCAGGTAGTCGGCTGGCGTTATCCCAACCCCGCCTTCACGTCTCTGCCGTTGGCTGTTGGCGTGCACTTGGAGGAGGAACCTTTGCGTCCGTGCGGGAGGAAGGGGCTGGACTCGGAGGTGATGACGATGCTGGGGATTCGTGCCAGCGCCGCTCTGGTCGCGTGTCCCTCGGAAAAGTCGCCATTCTGTCAACAGTTTGATGAGTGTGAGGACATCTGCAGGTGACTACAAGCACCCGTCTCACTTCTGTCTCGCTCTCTTATTAGCGCGCTAATGTGCTGGTGAAGGTTGTAGGTTAGCACTCACGCTGGGGATGCTGCTACGCTCTCTGGGCGCCGCCATCGATGCGTCAAAGTCAAATGACGTCTGTGGAGGAAAAGCCAATCATAGTCTGATCAGGCTGAGCCAATCCCAGATCCAGGATGAAACAGGCTACGCTAGCGTGCTATCATGCTAACTTCAGCAGTCAGAAAGCAACGGTGATCGCTGGTACGTGGCGGCCTTACCTTCTCAAAGATGCCTGAGTCAGGACCCTTCACCTTGGACTTGAAACTGGCGGCTAGTTTGAATTCGGACAGCTCGGCGGTGTCTCTGCCGATGTCACATGACACCTGGCGGCTGGCGGGTCTGGAGCCGGTGCTGGACAGGTCGGCCTCGGTATCCGTCAGACACTGCAGAAACAACGCCGGCGTTACGCTTCTCTGACGCAGCAGCTCCGCCTACAGGAGGAAGTGCAGCTCACTGATTCGCTGTCAGAGGCGGAGGAGAGGCGGGGCTTGCTCTGCCGCCTGAACTGGCTGCTGATGTCGGACGCCTGGCTGGATACGGTGGAGCGACGCATGGACATGAAGCTGCTGCTGGTGGAGCGCAGCTCCTGCGGACTGATGCAGAGCAGGGAGCCCAGACAGGGGATGTATTTGGCCAAAGCTAACCTGCAGAGAGGCGGCGGCTCAGCGTAGCCTAGCGGACGCGCTAGCTATCGTTAGCACGCTGTGTTTGCGTGCGCTACCTGTACTTGGGGTGCGTGATGGCGTAGATGATGGGGTTGTGTATAGCGGAGGCTTTGGCGATGACGGCGGGCACCGAGTTCATGTAGGGAGTTAGCATGTCTGCGTATCTGCAGAAACAAGAGGAACACTGCCCAGTCGGCGTGTGTGGGACTCTGCCATGGTCTCCATAGTTACAACAAACCCCCGTTTACCCGGCAAAGGCGGTCAGAGCGACGCAGGAGTACGGCGACCAGGAGATGACGTAGAGCAGGATGACGATCAGCGCGATCTTCGCCATCTTCCACTCGTTCTGCAGGCGCTGGAAGTTCTTCACCGACTGGTGTCTCCGGCTGTGGCTGTGGACGCTGCCGTTGACCTTCCCCACCGCACTGACACACACACACACACACACACGCACACACACACAGAGCTGGTTATAGGTGGTGGTACACACCACAGACATGAAAACACACACACACTGACTGGTTGGTGGCACGGATCGCTCTGAAGATGAAGACGTAGCAGTAGATGATGATGAAGAGTGGCAGGAAGAAGACGAAGATGAAGAGCAGCATGGTGTACGCTCGCACCGACGGCGTAAACGTCATGTAGTCCCACGTGCACGACGTCAGCAGGCCCTCAGGGACGTAGGCACCTGGTGAGAGCAGGAGGAGGGTCAGTGCTCCGTCTTTGTGCTGCTGATTATCAATACAGCAGCGGGAGACGGCGCCCCCTCGGAGACAGGCCAGACATGGTACTGCATCTTTTACTGGGACACGTGTGTGTGTGTGTGTCCTCACTCCAGCCAAAGAACGGGGGCAGGCTCCAGCCCAGAGAGTAGATCCAGACTGTCATGAGGATGATGAAGGCCCGTTTCCTTGACAACACACCGATAGAGGTCAGAGGTCGCGTGATGACAAAGTAGCGGTCGATGGCGATCACCGTGAGCGTGATCATGGAGCAGATCCCAAAGAGAGCGCCACAGAAGGCGTAGAGCTCACAGCCTGCAGACACCACAACAGTTGGGCCTGATGATGATTGGCTCCAGACGACCATGTGACCCTGCTTTCAGGTGGCGTTTGGGTGTTTATTGTTGTCTTTTTTCTTTTCTGCTCAGAGTAAAAATCACACGTGCACATCAGTGAAGGCATGAACCTGCATCAGCTGATCTTTGGATTCCTCAGCTAATTCTCTGAGCGCTGGCTAACTAGCTAGCGCTAGCTGGTTACACACAGACAGGTAGAGGTGAGAAAGTGTGCTGTCGTCGGGTCACATGACAGGACAGGTGCTAGCTAACAGGAAGCAGCTGGACGTCCTGAGTGGCCCTACCTTTTTCTCCAAAGATCCACCTCTTGTGCATGCTGGTGGTGAAGAAAATGGGCGTCTGCGTGACGCACATCAGCAGGTCGGTGACGGCCAGGTTGATGATGAAGATGTTGGCGGGCGTGCGCAGGCTGCGGCTCCTGCGGAGCAAAGATCACCTGACGTCACCTGGCGCCATTTAAGCAGGAGCCCAGCAGAGACAAAGCGCACGTGTGTCGTCCACGTGGACACCAGCAGCCGGGTGGAGGCGGGTCCTACCTGCAGAAGGCGTATATGACCAGGAAGTTGCCGATCATGCCCGTGATGCCGATAGCGAGGATGACGGAGCCGATGGTGTAGTGGGCGTGGTCAGGGACGTCAGCTGTGGGGAAGGGACGCACCATCGCCACCTGCAGGACAATGTGAGAGGAGACCTCGATCAAACCACTTCCTGACCTCTCCATCCCTTCCGTTCACGCCATCAACGCGCAGCTGCGTCAGTTCCCATCAGCCCCAGCTCTGATTAGTGCTGGGATGCACATCGCTTCATCCCCGTTGTCAAGGCAACCGCATCAATTACTGCGCTGCCAGTAATGTGAGACGTGCAGTTTTCAGATGTTCACCACCAACAGACGCTTGGCCGTCTGTGACCGCCTGATTCACTGACCGTACCTGGGCAGCTTCAGATGGTTGCCACGGTAACGAAGCGTCCGGTCACCTAGCCCCTAACCCTAAAACGAGATGAGCTCAGGCTGATTTCTGAGGCTGGTCCATCAACGTTTACAGCTGTTAGCTACTAGCACACGGCTAGTCAGACTGTGCTGCTGTAGTACCACCGATGTCCACCAGAGGCAGGCTTCTGCTAGCTAACATCCAACTACGGGAAACGGACGGAGGTCAGACGCCACGTTCATCTCAGGATGGAATCAAAGTTCATTTACAGCCAAAGAGGACCAGAACCATCAGCTGTTTATGATGAGGAAGAACACCAGCCATGTCCCCACAAAGGCTTTAAAATGCAGTGGACCCTCGCTGTAACGCGGTTCACTTCGCGGCTTCGCTGTTTCGTGGATTTTTCTCCATGACCAAATGTTCTGTATTTTCCGGGGTGAGGCGGGTTTAACCGGGGGCGGTGCGTCGCGGTCCGGACTGATTTCTCCCATCTGGCAATTTATGGGCTGCGTCCGCGCTGTGTGTGTTCATAAAGATCGCCAGGAGGGATGATGAGGCCGTAACATGCACAGATTTGAATAGCAAACAGGTTTCTATTTCACGGATTTCATTTATCGCGGGGGATTTCAGAACGTAGCCCCCGCCATAAACCAGGGTTCACTGTACTCTGAAACATGCTGAACTTGAAGAAAGGAGGTTTCCAGTATTTCCAATATTGGAAACAAAATGATTCTATCATTTACATTTATTGTTCTAACTGGAGAAAAATGTCAAAATCCCCCCCACACACACACACACACACACACAGTACAGCTGTCAATCACCACGACAACCTGTCAGTGTGAACAGAGCGAGTCAACCTTTCAGTGACAGCGCCACTCACACACACACACACACACACACACACACACAGTCTTGTCGGTCATTCTCTTTGTGACGTTAGAATTCTGTCCTAATTTCATTTATTTTAATTTGTTGAATTAATTCATCTGCTGAAACCTGATTAAGTGTTAGTCGTTAGCGTTAGCGTTAGCGTTGGGGTTTCCACACAGTCCTCATTTTCCTGCTGATGAATCAGAAATCAATAGAAGTGATCGATTCTACTCACTGTTGATGCAGGAAGCTGAAGCTCCGCCAGCCGCGGCGACGTCATCCCAGCCGAACAGTTGGGCTCCAGCCCGCCGCCACCGCAAGAGACGCCGCTCTGCCGCGCAGCCCGCTGCTGCACGCTGTTCCCGCCGTTCATCCTGACCCCGCCCATCAGAGAGAGAGAGAGAGAGAGAGAGAGAGAGAGGGAGGACAGACAGGTGAGTTCCAGGTTTAATTACTTTTTCATTCAGCTTTACAGAGTATTTGAAACAGGTTGTTAAAAGTTCATAACGACAGGACTGAAGCTAACGTGTCCTTAACTCCTCTGAAGTCTGGATTATAAATAACTAATAACTAACTACAAGTTCTAACCTGGTTCTATCAGATAAGACAAAGCAGCAGCATTCCTGTTCACCTGGACGGGTCTGGAGATGAGCTGAAGGTCCAGGAACCTCTGAGGGGCTGAAGGCCTCAGGTCCAGGATCCTGGTCAGACCACCATAACATCCAGTTTATCGATCTGAACCATCATCACTGAGTGAGTGTGGGAGGATGAAGGATTAACATGGAATTGTGAAGAAACACACACACACACACACACACACACACACACACACCGCTGATGCTGTGATCAGGAATCATTATGTTGATTATCTGTTGACCTCCTGCAGCATCAGTTCACAACAGTTGCTCTCACTGATGAACACCCTGCTGTGTGTGTGTGTGTGTGTGTGTGTGTGCGTGTGTGTGTGTGTGTGTGAGGGGGTTTAATCATTTAAAGTGGGTGTAAAAGTGGGACACTGACAGCTGGACACACTCCTGCTGATCAAATCCCCATCAGGATCTCCAGGCAGCTTCTCCACAGAGGAAGATCTCCGTGTGGAGCTCCTCGGTCATGTGACAGGCTAGCAGGCGGCTGCTAAAGTTAGCTGGGTGGGAGCTACCTTCCCTGAGGACCTGCTTGAGGACGGCTCACGGCTGAAGCCGAGCTGAGGCTGTGAACGTACGGATGCCTATAGATGTTAGCAGCGTTTACATCTAGAGAGCAGAGCGCCGCCACCGGCCCGGCGAGCTCTGATTGGACCCTGGTGTCGGGTCAAGTCTGCTGATGTTGGGCTCCGTTTGCTCCACTGATCAATAGTTGTATCGATGGATGTGGAAATGTTCCACTGTCCAACAGGACGAGGCCGTGTGGATTAGGACTGGTCTGACCCAAATCTCAGGTTTTATAACGTTCATTTGCTAAAAGAGCGACGGGTTTAGACCTGGTTCTGCTCCCTCAAACTGGGTCACTGAGCTGCACCACGACCTTGTCTCATCCATCGTGTCCCCGCCGTCTCAGATGGACCTTCTTCACTCTCCTTCTGTCAAACTGGAAACTTCCAGTAACTCCTCCTTTACATTTGTCCCTCATCCAAAAGAAGCCAATTAAAACTAAAAACTAAAATAAGGACACTTCCTGATATCGTCCCTCCATCCATGGAGGTCTGTCCTCCCAGCTGGCTCCTCCAAACCTCCTGCTGATGGCTGAGCTTCTCAGCGCCGCCATCATGAGAAAGCCCAGTTCTTGTGTCCCTCATCTTCAGCCACGGTGGCTGATGAGCTCAGGTGGGAGCGGGACCGAGGTTCGGACGCTTGTTCGGGCTCAGGTTCAGAACACCGCCCGGTGAGTCCAGTAGGTGGCAGCAGCGCAGCAGCACAGCCCGAAACCCCTCAAAAGAAGAAGAGAAGGAGGAGGAGGCTCGTCTTCTTCGGTGTTTGGGTTTGACCGGTTCTGTGCATCGCTTGTCGATCGAACTGATTGATCGGCTGATTAAAGATGGCAGAAAGTTTGCGTGCGGAGCTGCAGAAGTATCTGGACGGTCTGAACATCGAGACGAGCTGCGTCGAACATCCTCCGGTAAACCTGGAGCGCTTCAGCCTTCCTACATGAGAGTAAAACCGGTTCGGCCTGTTTATTCCTGGTCTGCTGGGCTTCAGAATGGCCCGAATGGTTCTCAAAACGGTCCAGTTTGAGTTTTGGACACGTGGACAGGAATAGTCAGCTGTTGGGTGACGTCATAGCGCAGCTTCGGTTGCGGAAGTTCGCGTTCAGCATCTGTTTTTAATTAAAGTTGTTATTGTCTGTAAACGTCTGACTGATTGGAACCAGCTGCTCCAGTTTGCAGTGTGAGCAGCAGTAAAAGGTCCACCTTCCTCAGGTGTTCACGGTGGAGGAAATGATGCGCCACCTACAGGAGGTGAGCGGCGCCGTCACCAAGAACCTCTTCCTGAAGGACAAGAAGAAGAAGAGCCTGTGGTTGGTGTCGGCTCACCATGACCGCCAGGTCAGCGGAGCCTCCACTTCCCCCAGCTCTCAAACACATCTTCCCATCATCCTCTCTGGTCCCTCCCCAGGTCAACCTCAACGACCTCGCCAAGAAGCTCGGCGTGGGCAGCGGGAACCTGCGCTTCGCCGATGAGGCCACCATGCTGGAGAAGCTGAAGGTGGGGTGACACGAGGCTTCTTGTGGGTGTTTCTTGTTGGTGGTGGTGCTGTGAAGCCTCTCTAAACTCTCCTGCTCTCAGGTGGGCCAGGGGTGTGCCACCGCCCTCGCTCTGCTCTTCGATAAGGACCAGAGTGTGCGGTTGGTCCTGGACCAGGACCTGGTGCAGGGAGACCATAACCGTGTCTACTTCCACCCCATGACCAACGCTGCCACCATGGGCCTCCGCCCAGACGACCTGCTGCGTTTCCTGAAGGAGACGGGCCATGAACCCATCCTGGAAAGCTTTGATTGAACTGCACCGACCTGGAGTCACACCTGTGTTAGAAGTCCGCCATGTTGCACCTTTATTAAATGTCTTTTATTTTCATCCATAGGTTGTCAGTAATTTTGCCAGCCATTAGGGGGCACTATTGCAAACAGTCTGACATAGAAGGTTAGTAAATGACCTGTTTTATTGATAAGTTAGCTAAACTAGCTGCTGCTAGTGGTCAGAACTGTCACCTCACAACACAAAGGTTCTGGGTTCTAATCCCTGGGGAGAGGGGGCTTGAACACCTGTCTGCAGCTTCCTCCCACAGTGGCGATAGGTGGTGTGTGTGTGTGTGTGTGTGTGTGTGTGTGTTAGCCCTGTGCTGGGCTGGACCAGAATGTTCCTCACCTCTCAGCCCCCCCCCAAACCCGGACGGCCCTTTCTCTACGCAGTGAGTAATGACGTAATCACACGGGTGCTATACCGCATTTGTCCAGAAGATGGCAGCATGTGTCTGGATATTTTGTAATCAAGCACAGGTGTGACATCATCATTGGTTTAATTAGCAAATACTTTAATTCCACAGTTAGCATCATTGTCCCCCACTGCTAATGTTAGCTTCCCTTAATGTTAGCCGTGTGTGTGAGAGAGAGACTTGCAGGTTTTTACTGTCTCTCCAAAGGCTGAATTTGTTTGAAATTAGGAGGTTTAAAGTGACCTTTGACCTCAGTGTCTGCAGGTTTAGATCCAAGGATGTTTGCAGTGTGATGAGGGCTACCAGTGGAGGAGCTACCAGTTAGCTAAGAGCGGCGTGGATGGAGAACATCAGCTGGTCCTGGTGTCCTGTGTGGTGGTAGTTCAGCACTGGGCTCTGATAGCTGCTGCTGTGGTTGTTGATAGTTTAACCACATTTCATCTTCATCATTAATGATGCAAAGATAGATCAGTAAGATCTAGGCTAACATCTTTCCATCTTAAGGCTAGAGACATGACACTTAGCATGCTAATGTTGTTAGCTCTGTTACAGGACAGGTTTTAGCTACTTCAGCATCTTTCCTGACTGACTCAGAGCTGCTCGATCAAACTATCCAACAATTTTCTGTCCTCCAGAAAGACTTTCTGCTCCTTTAACAGTTCCAGGAAGTGTATGGAGCTAGCAGTGGGCGGGGCCTCATGGCAAAGGGGGAGGGGCTGTTGGAGGAGCCAGGTGTGTGCTCAAACAGATGATGTCATTGTGTGGCTGAGTCACCTGGGAGACGGCTGCTGAGCGAGATAAAGGATGAGGAGCACCATCACCACCGTTTGTCTGCCGAGGAGAGGAGGAGGAGGAGGAGGTGATGAAAAGCTGTGAAGGTGAGAGATGATGTGATGAATCTTCACACCAGCTGACTGAAAATCCAGAAAGAACTCTGAGTCTTTTACTGTGAAAGGAGCGCAGACTTCCTGTGGCCTCCGTCTGTTTCTGCCATCTTGATCTGGGTCGTCAGGCTGGTTTAACTCTGCTGCTCCCCCCCTCACTGGGGGTGTGTGTGTGTGTGTGTGTGTGTGTGTGTGTGTGTGTGTTACCATCATATGACTGAGAGTAAACACAGGATGATGTCATGCAGGAAGTGGACATAGTAAAATGAAAGTGTACACGTGCACACACGATGTGTGAGTGGGCGGAGCAACAGGTGAGTCAGGTGTAAGTTCAGATGCTCCTGAATTCAGGCTGTGTGTGTGTGTGTGTGTGTGTGTGTGTGTGTGTGTGTGTGTGTGTGTGTGTGTGTGTGTGTGTGTGTGTGCGCTGCTGACCTGCCTGTATTGATCCTGCTGTGAACAGATCAATACTGGGATCAATGGTCAGCAGCTGTGATGTGGCCTCAGGTCTGAATCAGGCTCAAACGGATGTTTACGTTGATGGTTCTGGTGGTTCTGACGGTACTAACGCAGTAATGCGTTCGCTGCATGGAGGCGGCCCGTCTCTGGTGCTGCTCAGAGGTTCTGGAAGCTCAGGTTCTTCCTCAGACTCTCTGAGCAGGACTCGAACTAGCAGCTTCTTCTGCCACATCTTCCACCTCTGCATGGAGGTTCTGGGATGCAGCCTCTCCAGCAGTGACCTTTGGTGTCGGACCCTGGTGTTCAGGGGGTCATGGTCTTCTGGACCAGGTCTGAACCAGCCTGGATCCGTTTGATGGACCTTCATCAGTCTCATCAATCCATCATCAAAACTCCTGAAATAAATCAGCTTCTTGATCATTTTGATAATCTGTTGAGAGGCGCGCGGACAGACGCGCGCGCGCGCGCACAGGTGGTGGCTCCGCCCCCTCCCCTCTGCCGTTTCCACACTGGCTGCAGCTGCTCCTCCGGTTCCGGTTCTCCGCAGCGGACTCTGCCTGCAGGTCCGCCGGGGTTGGCGCCTCCTCCAGCGGGCTGCAGCTGACAGGTGAGCCGCTCTCCGTCCTTCTCTCCGGGCCGACACTCGTTACACGGCCGCTTTCATTTGGACCTCCGGGGTCGGTTCCGGGAGCAGAGGCGCTGCTGCAGCCGAGCCCGGGACCAAGTGCTCGGTGCCGCCGCGGCTTCGTCATCGTTCTGTGGGAACTTTGCTGGAAGTGACGTCACGTGGAGAGTGGAGGGACCGGATTGACGCAGATTATTCAAAGAGTTCCCGCGAGTTCCGATCACTGACGACCCGGGTCAGTTCTGACTCTGTGTGTGTGTGTGTGTGTGTGTGTGTGTGTGTGTGTCTGGGTGTGTGTGTGTGTGTGTGTGTGTGTGCGCGCGCGCGTGTGTGTCTGGGTGTGTGTGTGCGCGCGTGTGTCTGGGTGTGTGTGTGTGTGTGTGTAAGCTGCTGCTGTGTGACAGGTTACCTGTAACAACGGCTGCTGGTCCTCACAGAGATAGAAGTGCAGGGACGAGTGTGTGTTTTTACTGGTCACTTTGATTCCAGTCAGACGTCATTTACACACACACACACACACACACACACACACACACACACTCCTAAGCAGAGCAGACTCATCAGGCTAACCCCTCCTGCCCTCCTCAGACACTTCACCTCCCTCTCTCTCTCTCTACCTTTCTCTCTCTCTCTCTTTCTCTCCTCTCTCTCTCTACCTTTCTCTCTCTCTCTCTTTCTCTCCTCTCTCTCTCTACCTTTCTCTCTCTCTCTCTCTCTCTCTACCTCTCTCCCTCTCTGCTGCTATTTTAGCCCCGCCCATAAAGGTGTGGTTTTAGCATCCATCATTCTGAGGATTATTCCTGGTCACATGATCGTTGCTGCTCCAGAACTTGACTGACTTCTTTCTGTCCTGCAGCTCTGACCTCTGACCTTTGACCTTCGATGCTGATGAGGAGGTGGAGCTTCTCCCATCAGCAACCTTCAGGGAGAGCAGAGGCAGCAAAGCATCACCTTTGACTTCCTTTGGTGTTCGTCTTTGATGTAGTTCTTAGAAGTTTGGTCGTTTAAATCCACGGGACATTTAGTCCTTCAGTGAGACAGTGAGGACGGTCCCACCCATGTCCTGGAAGAGGAACTACTTTGCGTCTGGAAGTGGCAGCAGGGGGATTCAGGGGGTGTCGCTGCCTGTCACCATGACAACCATCACTCCCAGCAAAGGTCTGAGCAACGAACCAGGACAGAACAGCTGCTTCCTGAACAGCGCCCTGCAGGTACACACACACACACACACACACACACACGATACACACTCAATACACAAGTGTGTACATATAGGCGTTTAAGCTCCGCCCACCATCCAACCACAACTACGTGCACATACAGCAACTGTGCTGATGTAAGCGGGTCATGAGAGGAGGTGAAGACGCGCAGCTATGAACCAATCAGGAGTCAGAAACCTGTCAGCTGACCCGTCTCTGTGGTTCAGCTTTGATCCTCCTCCTCTTTGATGCTTGAGTGAATTGTGGACATGTGACTTGGGTTGGTTTTGGCTGTTCTGGAGAGGCGACAGGAACCTCTGAGTCAGGCTGATGTCACATGTTTTTCCAGCCGGTGTTCAGGTCACAAACAGGAAGCGAGCAGCAGATTGGAGCTGGTGGGGGGGACAGGATGGAGAAAACAACCCCCCACGACCGCTGACTCAGCAGACGCTCTCTAAAATCAGCTGCCATCTTTTCCTGGTGGCGGATGAAATTCTGCCCTTTCAGTTTCAAAATGATCGGCCAGGAACGTTCTTCTACCACCCACACCTTCAGTTCCAGCAGCTCCTACGTTTCCCATCATGCTTCAGGAGATTGAGCCTGCTGTTGTCATGAGACAGGTGACTCCGCCCACTCAGAACGCCTCTGGCGTGGAGCACCAAGTTCAGCTTTGAACTCAGTCCTGAAACTGCTGTTAATGACGGAGACCTTCGGCCTTCAAGGTCAGAGGGCAAGCTTTGCTCACAGCGCCATCTGGTGGAGTCCAGGGGAATGACACCCAGATTCACATCAGCAGACACAAAAGGATAGGCTCCTCCCACACCATCTCTCCCACACACACACACACACACACACACACGTGCTCTGAAGGTGTGCTTGACCTTCCAGGTCCTGTGGCACCTGGACATCTTCCGCCGGAGCTTCCGTCAGCTGAGCGACCACAGGTGTCTGGAGGACTCGTGCATCTTCTGCGCTCTGAAGGTGGGCGTGGCTCCGCCAGGTGCAGCGTGGGGGGGCCGCCGCTGACCTGCTGTCTGTGTTTCAGAACATCTTTGCTCAGTTTCAGCACAGCAGCGAGACGGTGCTCCCGTCTGACACGCTGCGCCGCGCCCTCGCCAACAGCTTCCAGGGCGAGCGGCGCTTCCAGCTGGGCATCATGGACGACGCAGCCGAGTGCTTCGTAAGAGTCGCCGTCGGAGCAGACGGGTCTCGGTTCTGGTTCTGATATCACGTCTGGTTCTGCAGGAGAACATTCTGATGAGGATTCACTTCCACATGGCAGACGAGACCGCGGAGGACGTGTGCACGGCGCAGCGCTGCATCCCTCACCAGAAGTTCTCCATGATGCTTCTGGAGCAGGTGAGCTCCTGTCCTGGTGCTGGTTCTGGTGCTGGTTCTGGTCCAGGTGCTTCCGTGTTGACCAGAGTGAAGCTGCTGCTGCATAACTGAGTGTTTCTGTGTTTCAGTGTGTGTGCAGCAACTGTGGAGCAGCATCAGAACCTCTGCCCTTCAGTCAGATGGTCCATTACATCTCCACCACCTCCCTGTGGTGAGTGTGTGTGTGTGTGTGTGTGTGTGTGTGAGTGAGTGAGTGAGTGTGTGTGTGAGTGAGTGCCACATCAGCTGTTGAGTCCTTGTATTGTTCTTACTGATTAAAAAGTGTGTATTAATCATATATCTTTGTGAGGACATCCATAGATTGACCCCTGACCCTGAATTTGACACCTTTCTAACGGGATCTCGCCCCTCCTCTTCCTCCTCTCCCTCCTCTTCCTCCTCTCCCTCCTCTTCCTCCTCAGTGACCAGGCTGTGAAGATGCTGGAGTCTCGGGAGGAGGCCACGCCCAGCATGTTTGGCGAGCTGCTGAGGAACGCCAGCACGGGCGACCTGCGCAGCTGTTCGGTAAGACGCCTTTGTTTGAAGGGCAGGGGCCCCTGAAGGTGGCTCCTGAAGGCTCCTCCTGAAGGTGGCTCCTGAAGGCTCCTCCTGAAGGTGGCTCCTGAAGGCTCCTCCTGAAGGTGGCTCCTCCTGAAGGTGGCTCCTCCTGAAGGTGGCTCCTGAGGGCTCCTCCTGAAGCCTCCTCCTGAAGGTGGCTCCTGAAGGTGGCTCCTCCTGAAGGTGGCTCCTGAAGGTGGCTCCTCCTGAAGGTGGCTCCTGAAGGCTCCTCCTGAAGCCTCCTCCTGAAGGTGGCTCCTGAGGGCTCCTCCTGAAGGTGGCTCCTCCTGAAGGTGGCTCCTCCTGAAGGTGGCTCCTCCTGAAGGTGGCTCCCCCTGAAGGTGGCTCCT
>BJFM01003279.1:5699-23697 GCA_016586285.1 Arothron firmamentum | reverse complement strand
GCGATGCGACACAACTACATGAAAGTGGTGATCTGGAGAACAGTTTTGACTCAATATAGAGACGTCAGCATTTCTGAGTAAAAGCAAAATAATCACACTGACAGGATGTGGGGGGAGTTTGAGGGTTTTTGGAAGCTGAGACGCGGCTGATGATTTGAAGCCTCTCATCTTCACAGCAGTCAGTTATTTTCACTTTCATGTTTTCTGGACGATGCAGGTGTCTCACACACACCAAACGGACCTGTGATAACCCGGGTCACGCTGTCAGAGCAGCACCCTGACCAGCTGACTTCTGTGGTTTTTGACTGCTGGAACTTAGGCCTAAGTTTAGGTAAAGGCTGGTTTAACCCTGCTCAGAGCGAAGGACTCCAGAAGATCTGGAAGTTGTCAGAACAAAACCTGATATGATGTCATGCGTAAAATTGATCTTTTATTGCACCAGCTCTTTTTTTGCTCAGAACAATTTGAAAAACAGAAATAAAGAAATAAAACGACTGATAAATACATTTGGTAATAAATACATAAATATTTCTACCAGAACTGTTTTTGAATTTTCATAAATATTTTCTTTCAGCTAAGATTTCAACAAAGAATCAGAATGTTCAACATAAATAGATGATGCTCTATAAGTGCTAATTTATAATCAATACCATCTTGGTTGATTCTTGGTTTGCTGGAGGTGAAGTTGCAGGTCTACTTGGAGTTGTTTTCTGCAAAGGTTTCATCAGCAGGAGTCTGGGATGTGGGTGGAAACGAGGTGGTAGCGGGGATCGAAGTGGAGGTTGAGGCAGGAGAGGCCGTGGATGTGATGATGGAGAGGAGGGAGACGGTTGATGAGTGGACCACCGGTTTAGTGGTTGCTTCCTTTCTGGTTTTCCTGTTAAAAGATGAATTCAGATGAGGCCTGGCGATAAAAAGATGCGCATCAGCATTTGAAACGTGTTTGATACTTACTCGAAGGCCATGACCTTGGCTCTGACCCAGCGAGCGTTGCCATGAACGCAGTAAACACCTGTTGCTGTTTGAATGCTGCAGGAAGGATGAAATCAAGTTCTCAAAACTGACAAATTCAGCGGTGTCATATATGTCTCCACTGCTGCAGGCGGTTTACTCACATCACAGCCGGCACACATGGAGGATGAGACTTCTGAACCATGTATCCTGTGATCGGCTCGTTTATCAGCGTGCTGCCTACGGTGGTGCAGCAATTTGCCAGTTTATCTGCTGAGGAGAAACCGATGCAGGTCAGTCGGCTCCCAGACTGTCTGAGCTTGGACCTGCTGTGTGTGAATGTTGATCTTACCTGCTGATCCAAACTGAATCACAGCCAGCAGGACGGCGGCCACCAGAGCGCTCTTCATCAGGCTTCCACACTTCACCATTTTTAAAGATCTTGAGGGTTCGTCTGTAGGAATGAGAAGGTGAGCGGAGTCTTGGCTCTGGTGGCTGTCCTCTGCAGAGAAGCTGGTGGTCTGAGGTCTGAGTGCAGATCTCAAGCATTTTTATCGTGGCATGAAAAGCAGAAGTCCTGGTGAGTCACACTCTCCAGTTTTCCTTCTTTGAATGAATGAAACACGGATTTTCTGGCATTTCCATGAACCGACCAATCATCCTGGTCGTTTACCTATGAAGGCGTTGACATAGGAAACGATGAACAAACACCAAGATGAAAAATCAGTCAAGTTAGTGGAAAAAATCTTAGAAATGCTGACGCGATTTACCGAAACTCTGTTGCATTCTTGTATACTCGCTGTGAAGTATTATATTTAATTTGTCTAATTTGATTATTGATTCCATTTTCACAAGTAACAGGGACCCCAAAAATCCTCTGTTTAAATTATAAAACTCTCAAATTACTGTGTTTTTACTCCACAGAAAATCTCAGATAAATGAAGTCAAAAAGTCTCAATCATGAAGTAAATATGTCCTTTTATATTGTTAAAAATTGATCATATCAATGTCCCAGTGACACACAAACAGATCACGCTGCAGACCTGTGTTTTCTGTCCTCATTTTTATGTTTTTCTTGTTTTTAGGCTTCTTTGAGGGAGGAGAGGGAGACCACAGATGAAGGAGTGGGTTACCTTTTGACTTTTGTGGGAAAGTCAGCCATTGGTGTCATGAAAAGAGAAAGTCCAAAGGAGCGGATCAAGACTATTTGAGTTTCTTCTGAAGACTTTTCAGCAGGCCTTCAAACTGCCTGTTTTGGTGAGTTCTAATTGAATTCAGTCTGCTGGTGTTTTCCATCCCCGACTCCCCCACAGAGAACTCTGACCGCTGAGGCCAGACCTCGGATGTTACCCAAAAAGCAGAAGCGTTCCGTCCGGTTAGTCAACCTCTAGTTTTTATTCTTCCCCCACTCCTCTCTTTGACTATGGAAATGAATGAATGGATGAAACTGCTGAGTTAGAGGGATTTCCAGGACCAATTAACCACCAGCTTACGAACAGGAAGCACTTTCATCATTTTTGACAGTCACGTTTTTTCTGTAGTATCCAGGGCGTAGGGGTGCACTAATGCTAAAGCTAATCAGTCTGGTTCACATTTCTGTTAAAAAATGTATTTGTTGTATTAATACATCGGTCAATCACCAAATTTAATAACTTGTAATTAAAATCAAACAGTAAGAGCTTTTACCACAGAGCCATAACTGATCTATCTACAACCCCAGCTGCCTTTTAATTTTTTGTCTTTCATAAAAGAAAATGTGTTATATAAGTATTGAGGAGGAAGTCACTTTTGTGGAATAGATTTCATAAGAACTTTGGCAATGGTTTGGGTTGGGACTTGTGCTGTCATGTCGGCCCAGTGACACTCAGACATGTCACAACACAACCCTCAGAGCTTCCACCACAGCAGCCTTCAACACTTTTCTTCTCTCATTAAGAACATACAGTACATTAATATTTGTAATATCAGCCTTCATTTAAGAGAGTTGTTACGTTTCCTTTCATGGTTTGCTTCAGCTCTGACTTTTGATCTGGGTTTTCGTTGTATTTGTCGCTCATGCGGCTCATGTGGCTCACGCTGTTCCACCAACACCAGTCATCAGTGTTGTAATTTCATTTGATGTCCACCACCCACATTCTGTGTTTTGTGTGTGGTTTAGGTGCGCTGATACTGTGAGGCAGTAGTGCATCGATGAAGAAAAACCTCCACACCAGCCCCTGACGTTGGAGGTAAAGCTCCACATGCATGTGGTGGCAGGGCTAAAATCGATTCACACTTAGTTTACATTGAGGCCATACTGATGGAAATGGTTCTCATTCAGCCATGGTGAGTTGAGACACTTTAAGTTACTCAACAGCCAGTTTAAATGATCATGTGAAAGGAAATTAAACAAAACCTAAAACATCCTTCCTACTTTCGGAACTTCTCATTTTCATTTGCAACAAGAAGGGCTTGTGACAGGACTTTACGTGCTGAGTGGGTGATTTCTTTTTGAAAAGTGAAAGAAAGTCCAATCTGAAGCAAAGTAAAACCTGTCAGTCATCATTGTGTTGTTTACCATCATTTAAAGAGGCCCAGAGCGGAATTTTTGTGTCGGACAAATGACACAAAAATTTTGTGTCATTTGTGTCGGACAAATGATCAACGATAGTCCAAGAAATTTCCATCTGGGTTTTCTCTCCTTTATTGGAGGTGTCGGTGAGCTTCCAGTTCAGCCTCTGAAACAGTGAATCAGAGTTGAAAAGCTGACTGAAACAGCTCAGGCATCAACCAGCCTCTTCTGGTCGGGCCCCAGTCTGTCTATCACACTCACTTCAGAAACCAAAGCTGTTGGATCGAAACTTCACCTCAAGCATGTGTGCGCCCGCTAGTCCTACCAGACTCCCACTCATCACAGACAGCTTTTGAAGCACAGGGGTTTGTAATTAAGATTTAAAAACATCGGGTGGGTCAGTATCTGACCAGACATTGCTCCACTCCATCCTGCGCTACCTCCTGTAGTTGATGTAAGACTTTATAATTTCAGACATTATTCTGCAGAAATTTTTCGGAAGTGTGACAGGCTCATGTGCTGCGTTAATCATATCAGCATTTCGCAGTCATGCTGGATTCTGTGCAGGCCTGGCCCTTGTCCATGAGCCGGCTATGAGATGCTCTTTCGCGTTTCTGTTTTACAGGATGTGATGAAATTGTGGCTGTTTCTCTGAAGTCACATGTCAGTGTTTAATTATAACAACCAATCAGATGGAAGGTGTTAGATCTTTTAATTAAGTTATCATAGGTTTGTATCTTAAATTTGGAATTAATACTTTTTTCAAATACATCTTGAAATTCCAAATTTTAGATTAAAACAAATTTTTGGATATTTGATACAAATGCCAATGTGACCAGGAGATGATTGGCTGAACTGGACTTCTGTAGACTTGGTCATGCTAATCTGCTAACCGAGTATAGAACACTAAACACTCTATAATGCACTATTATCCTATTTGTTTTGGGGCAGTGGAAATTAGACTGGAAATATGGCATTGCTGCTTAAACTTATTCATTTCTTGATATTTTGAGCTGCTCAACAGGGTTTGTTTGCTGAACTGGGGCAGAAGAGAACTGGCAAGTATGAGGAATAACGTTTTTAATGATGTCCACTTTTCCATGTGGAACACTTAAAGAGTAACAAGGAGAAATGAAAGACATTTAAGACGTTTCAAAGTCGAACCAGTTTGACGGACAGACCGACCATGATCCAGGTTTAATTAAAACTCTGCTGCCATCAAGTGGCGATAAGGAAACTTGCAGCGCTTCAGAGGAAAAGTGGGATTTGTTGTCATTAAATTCATTTTCTTCTTTTTGTGTTTGTGTGTTTAAAACTGTTGAAAGAAGACCTTTTCAACCATTTTAAACAAGTGTGAAAAGTTCTGTTTATTTTTACACCATAGCTTTAATGGCTCACAATAATAAATAGGGTTACATTTAAGTAGCACAATTCTAATTCTAGCAGAAACCAGGAAATAAATAAATAAAATGTAACCACATAATTTAAATTAAATTTAAATAGAAAAATATTCTGTTACAATGTTAAATAGATGTGTGTTGTGAGACGTATCCGCGTTTTCATGATAGCTCAGAAGGACACAGCAGGACTCCCTACAGTGTGGAAAAGACAGAAAATGTGATGTTATGAAACTTTGCTGGACTTCAGTTATTTTTTATTGACTGCTTATGTTTGATTCTTACCTTTTTGATCTTTATTTTGAGCCACCGAGCAGCTGGACTGATGCACCACTCTTTGTTGCTCTCGGTTATAATCCTGACAAACAAAACAACATTGTATTATATTAAATCTCTTCCATCTCTTCATTCCACCAGATCAAAGGTAAACCAAGTGAAATGTGAGACTGGGTCAGAAAGTCCTACCGGAAGGCATGCTGTTTGCAGCCCACCCGTGGCTTCTGTTCATAGCAAGCTTTGACTTCCCCCTGGATCCTGCCGGAGCTGACCCTTGGACAGCAGGATAATCCAACAACTGGAACAGACGCGTCTGCAGCAACGACTGAGATTCACAGGGATGGAAAACACTCTTTACTACAGCGCTGCATCACTCCTCTTCAGATTGAGGAAAGGATGTTAAAAAAGGAGGACAAGCAGGTTCTTTTTGGTTATTCAGATGTGATATATTGTCTTTAGCCAAGGTCAAACATGTCAAAGAAAAGCTCTCAATAGTCACATGTCTGTCATGCAGATGGTGGTCCGAGTTTTACCTTCTGAGGAGGAAACCACCATCGCCGCAGCCAAGATGATCACGCAAACCAGGCGGCCGGAACAGAAACTCGTCCACATCTTCAGAGCAACTCTGGATCTCAGCTGGATACAAGGTCTGAGCATGAATGAAGCTCTGAGATCTTTTATGAGGAAAAAAAGAGGAACTGGCAGCCGTGAGCAATGTCGCTTGGATGGAAAAAGTCATGCTACAGTCATGACAAAATAAAGACGGACAAACACGTGCAGAAGGTAAGAAGGCCTGTCTGTCGTGTCCATTTATGTCCAGGTTCCACTGGAATATCCGGTGCTGGATCCTTGTCAGTGGTGATCCTCCAGTCACATGGCTTAGGGGTTACATGATGATTGTTCCTTCCAGGTTTCATCAGAACATCTTCAATGAGATTTCACGTTCACTTCGAACATCAGCTGATAATATTTTGGAGGTTGAAGCTAATAATACAGCAGGAATGCTGTTCATCAGAGCTCATTCTGTGGTTTTCTCATGGTTGACCATTTTGTGGTTACTCATTTTTCTATTAACCTAGTAATCATACTGTACTAATGCTGTGTTTAATCATCTGACCTTTTCACCAGCAAATAAAGGGGAATCACGGCGTTACTCAGAGGGAAACTATAAATAGTTCTCTTAGACCGGCTATTCATAGTGTCCCTGGTTGTCGCCGTCATACTGCTGTGAGACACCGCTCAAAACACTAGAAGAGGAATTACTCAGATACACGGAATGCAACTCCATCAGAAATACTTTGGCTTTTTTTTTCTTTCAGCAAATAACTAATAAATTATAGAAGCCATGAGGATATATTCATGAAACCATCTATTATAATAATGTAAACTGGTCTTTTTTTCATGTTTAGCATCTGATGCATTATTGATGAGGCATCTACATGTTAATCAGAAGCCACACCTACTGACTAACTGATGGAATGTTTGAATCTGACACATTTGTTCCATTTTGGGTAACCCAAAGTTACTTGTCACACTTTATTTCATTGTTTGTTTTGTAACTACAACCATTGAGGCAATTTCCTGTAAATGACGTTTGTCTGAAATCATTCTTTCACATGTTTTATCATGAAATTTATTTTTCCCACCTTTGAAACATTAAAATTTTAGCTTCTCCAGAAACTCTGTAGCTCAAATGTTAACCATACCATAGAGAACACTAGTCCAATTCAGATTAACTCCACACAAAGCTCTTATCTACTAACTTTCTAACTCTTTTTATATTTTTCTTCTCTTTATGCTTTTGATATTGTATTTCTTTTAAAACGCTTCATTTATATTTGAACATTTACGCTGTTATTTATTTTTACTTTGAAGGAGTTGTACGTGCGTCAAGGTTGCCAGTTAAGTAGGTGGATTCACAGAAATATCTGCTACAAGCAGCTGCCATGACAAATGATGAGTCCGACACTGTAAGTACTATGAACAAACATGTATAATGTTCTTCAACTGTAGAGAATATTTGAAATGTCTTTGAATTAAGTTAGCCAAACTTAGCTGAATCTTGTCTGTCTGGGCTAAAACTGTTGTCTTAATTGGGGGATATGGGTGGGTAATGCAGCAGTCCAAAACACACACACACACACACACACACAAAATGACAACGTCCACATTATTTATGGGCTGCTACTTCACTTTTAAAATGAGAATATTCTGGCTGGACCACTGTTGTCAATGATAAAACCATTTAAAATTGACATGATTTTTGTTTGGTGACATATCAGGACCACTTTATGATTAATTATAATACACTACTTACGTACAGCTCCTTTAAAAATACTGTACTTGGCATGAATGTCGTCATTGTTTTGTTTTTTAAATACCCGCTTAACGTGTTCTCGCGAGACCTGGGCAACAGCGCCCCCTTGCACGTGTGTAGGAAAACGACGGGAGTTATGAGCAACACTCGGTGGCTAACGACAACAACGCACTCATATTGGGATTTTAATCATTTTCGGTCTTCGCTGGTGCTCCACACATCTATCAAGGCCCGCGGGAGGAAATAAATTCTTCTGAACCCCGGATTTCTCTGCTTCATTCCCGCTGAGCCGAGAACGAGAGCCCCGTTGATCGCGAGAAGAGGGCAGCGGCCTGTTTTTGTAGCCGGCTTCCCGGTATATCTCAGGCGGCTAGCATTCTCACGCGAAGCCGGTGCTTCCTCTGGTTAATTTTTCTTCACGTCGACAGAAACGTCGGAGCTCCGCGTTGGCGTGTTGTAGTTCAGCGACCACCACCGCACCCTTATAACTAAACCAGGCTGTTTCACACATACAGCCCGTCGCGGTTCTATCCAAGCGGAGCTTCTGAATCTGGAGCGGCCTGTTTTGTTTTCGGTCCGCCTTGAATCTCCGCAAACAATAACACTATCATAACGAGCCAACCGGGGTTGCACCCCCGTGTGAGGCAGGAGCCGGGGAAGCCTCGGAGGGGAATAATAAATGCACTGTGTGGTACCAGCTCTAGTATGGACGTGAAATTCCGGGATGAGCCTGTCTCTGGACTGTGGATTTATCCGGGGAAACCATTGGAAAACGGAGAACTTAAGCCCCTGTTTGAATTTTGGAGCCGCCGCTAGTTAACCACCTGCGCGTAGCGTGATAAAGCCGATGGAACGGGCAACCCACGATGCTTTCTGTGATCCAAACGCAAGGATTGAGTACAAAGTAGACTGACTTTAAGCTTCGTTTATACGTATGTTTGTGAATACACTTTATTATCGCAGTCGGACTTCAGGAGCCCGGGCACGTCGGGGATGGATTGGATGTGACCTGTAGCCGCGAATGCGACTTGGAAATGCAGCTTTTGTGTGTTTTATCGACGGCGGACTGAAACCTCTCTCTCCATCTATGCTTTCTTCCAAGCCACCAGACTCCGCAGAAAAAAACTGTGATTTGACGACAGGGAACAGGGCGGTCGTGCAGCCGTTTAGGTTGTTGTTTTACATTGTGACGTTGGCTTTTTAACGCACACGTTCTTATCTACTGCACCGGAGCCGGGCCTTGGGAAGGGCAGCTGAAATGAACCCGGTCAATGCAACTTCCCTGTATGTGTCTGCGAGCCGCTCGGTGCTGCAGTGTGACCCCAGAGACCCCCGAGCCCTCGCAGAACTCTGCAAGCTGCTGCCGTTTTTCCGCCAGTCCCTGTCGTGCCTGGTTTGCGGTGAGTGCAGATGCGATTGTGATTTTATTATGACTGTAAATTACTGTGTCGATAGTTGTCAGCTGTGCTGGCAGCTGCAGCGAACCGTTTAAAATGATGCTTTCACACACCGTGGGTAATATTAAGCATCTGGGCACTGTTAAGTATATTGTAAAATACCTTTAATAATTTAACATTATACTGTACTGGCTGTAGATTATCAAAGTACAAAATGTGTCTGTGATATATAATTAGGCATGTTGACGACCTAAACTCAATATATATTTTGCGTGATGTGCATGTATTCATGCTGAAACTGTTCTCTCCGAAGTGCATTGAATGCGTCATTATTCTTAGCAACACCCATCATGACACACCCCCCTCCGTGTGTTGCTTGGCAGCATAGGGGCGTCTTTCACAGCCTATAGTGTTTAATATCGACCCTGCTTTACATTGGATTACGTAATATAATACCTACAGCTGTGGCCCAAGGAAGAAAGATGCATTAAACATAACAGTTTTTTTTTTTTTTACTGCGGTTTTCGGGCTTTAGATAAACCCCATATTTGATTTATTTTGCTGCTCTGATAAATGCATGTACATAATCCATTATCACTCAGTCACAGTGAGTGGATCCCTGTATGGATTTAGATGTAGCAAATTCACATTGCCTGTGTTTGCCAGATTATTAAAAGGGATGCTTTTGTGATGCTATGAGATTGATTGATCCCCCACCAGTATTCACCAACGAGGGATCAATACACAAGCACTTCATACATCACTTTAAATGTAGACTTTTTGCAGCTGGTGATGGATTTATCAGATAGGCGGTATATAATGGGCTTTTTGTTTCTTATGAATGCACCTTTTTGCAGCTGCACTCCCTAGCAACCAGTGTTGCTAAGGAAGCCCCTTCAAAGAGTGGTTGTCACCCGGCCTGGCAAGTTGCCAGGCAGCTCCTGGTTTACAAATATTAGCTTAAAGAAGATTTAGAGAGACAGCAAATGTAGAAGCAGCTGCTTGTGAATTTCAGTGCAGTAACTGAAGGATATGTTTGGGCTAAATAATCAAGTGTGGTGTGTAGCTGATCACCTGTGTGTTGCATGTGATAACTGAATTTTTGTCTTTTTTAGGTAACCTGCTGCAGGACCCCATCGCTCCCACTGACTCGTCGTGTCAACATTATGTCTGTCGGGGCTGTAAAGGTCAGAGGATGCAGCTGAAGCCGTCCTGTAGTTGGTGTAAGGACTATTCCCGCTTTGAGGAAAACAAGCAGCTTTCTTTGCTGGTCCACTGTTACAGGAAGCTCTGTCTTTACATCACTCAGTCCCCACTCGCTCCACATGTAGCCAGTGCTGCCAGCAACTCTCCAGACCTGCAGGCCATCCTCAGCGAGGGCCTGACATTGGCCGAGGGTGAGACGAAAGCGGAGGACAATTCAGAGTCTTTAAGCCTGATGCAAACCGCCTCCACCTCCACTTTGTGTCAGACTGATAACAGTCACCTCACTAAGGAGTTCAAGGTGGAGGAGCCGAGCTCCGTCAGTGTGAATGGGCTGCATGACTGTAATGGCCTGGTCAGTTCGGACTCTCTGCAACACATTACCATAGAAACAGGCGGGGGAATCGTGAAACAGGAGAGTTTTTCTGAGGAAATTCCCGTTTGTGTGAGCGTCACAGGCACTGGGGATGTGGGGCTCTGTGACATCAGCTCCTTTGGGGATGAGCTCAAACATGGAGGGGGTCCTTTGCTGTTAAGTGTTGAGGAGGTGCTCAGGACACTGGAGACAGACACCGACCCTGAGCCGAACCCCCACACGGACTGCCCGCCATCTATGCATCAGTCCAGCCTCAACGGGCCGCAATGCCCAACTGGTCATGACTCTTCCCACCTCATTCCCTCCCTCCCCACAGGAAATATCCCACACCTCCTGCAGTCCCACACACAGACCACACTGCATGTACCCCCACAAGCCTCCCCAGCATTACCCCACGTTCCCCCTCGGTACCACCGCAAACGCTCTCACTCAGAAAGTGATCGTGAGAAGGTGCAGCCACTCCCCATCTCCAGCCTGTTACGAGGGCGTCCCCTCGGGGCCATCAGCTCCCCCCACCACCCCAACCCCACAGCCACCATCAAACAGGAGCCTAAATATCCCGCAGCCACTCCCCAACCTCACTTGGCCCCTGTGCCAAACGGTGGTCCTCCTAAGGTTGGCAAGACTGTGCTCGTCTCCAACAAAACAATGAAAAAGACTGTGGAACATCACGGGGCTCCCAAGAAGGCTTATACCAAAGCCAGACAGGGGGCTCCGAAGCCACGCGCACAACCTCGTGACAGGGTACCATCACACCCTCATACTCACCCACTGACTCACCCACCGAGCCCCTCAAAGCCACAGTACAAGAAGCCCGTGGAGAAAAAGGGCTGCAAGTGTGGGCGAGCCACACAGAATCCCTCTGTGTTGACCTGTCGGGGCCAGCGCTGTCCTTGTTACTCCAATAGGAAGGTAAGAAAAGTTGTTCATATTTAAAGAGACCATTCAATGAAACACAAAAAGCAAATTCTCTGATTGTGTTGACTCTTTTGCTCAGGCGTGTCTGGACTGCATCTGTCGTGGTTGTCAAAACTCCTACATGGCCAATGGAGAGAAGAAACTGGAGGCCTTTGCTGTCCCCGAGAAAGCCCTGGAGCAGACTCGCCTCACGCTGGGCATCAACCTTACCAGTATTACGGCGGCAGCGCTCCGAGGTCCGGCCACCAGCTCTCCCGGGAACACCCTTCTCAACGTCACCACAGCAACGGGGGCGCCGGTCACAGCCACCTTCTTGTCGGGTGCAGGACATGACAGCAGGGGCTTCGACGATTCACTGGAGATGCGGTTTGACTGCTGAGGCCCGTCAGTCAGTTGCAGCGCACATTCCTTGCCCCACCAGCTCCTCCTGCTGGGCGTGCCCGGGACCTGCGGGGGCAGAGCCAGAACAAGGCAGCTACAGTGACAGGCGCTAGTCTGCTAGCCGCCTGGAACTGCACCATGCTTGTGGTCTCGCATACAGATGCAGAAAGGAAGCAGGAACAGAGGCGATGTAGCGTTACTGTATGTGCAGAGATTTCATTTCAGCTTTGTCACCTGTGTAGTATGTTGTGTAGCTCGCGCAGGAGGGTTGACCGCAGTTGCACGCCCACCTGCGTGAATGTATGTATGTGTGTGCATGTGTGTGTGTGTGTGTGTGACGGGAGCGTTTGGAGGTCAGCATTGTGATGGCAGGAATAGAGATGTCATTTTCACCAGAGACTGTTGTAATTTATATAAAACAGGACACATTTTGTACATGGAGCCATCTCTTTCCATTCGAGAAGTTTTATATGTTAACGACCAATGAAAGCTGGTGCGGCTACATTCAACCAGAGCATTTTCACACACAAAGTTTTGTTAAAAATACATTCAAACCCGTGAAACAGGACCAAAACCCAACTGCTGGAATGGATGACCAGCCAAATGTAGACATAGTTCCTGAAGTTGATAACAAACGAGGTATCGGCTCACCTACACACCCTCCACTCAACAATACTCCCAGTTCCCCTTCAGCATTCAGAAATGATGAATTTGCCTTATCTTTTTTAATCAGGGTTGTCTGTTTAAGTGACCCTGTGTTTAAATGTAGTGGTTGACTGCCGTCTGCACCTTGTTTTGGTTTTTTTCTGGAAGCTACGTACATGCTGCTAAACACCACGACGTGGACTCGAGGAGAGCACACCTGTTCCTTGTCTTTTTCTTTCTGTTTGTCATGTTAGATTCACGACATCTGCAGTATTTATTGGACGTCCCGTAACAGCGGTCACACGTTGGGCTCCAGCTCTGCACAGTGCTGCCCATCAAGTCTGTTCAAGGCTCCGGTCGCTGTCCCAGTCTTGGTGTTTGTTTTTTGATGTCTCTATATGGTTTTTTTGTTCTCCCTCTGGGCATTTAAAGAAATGTAATATAACTGTAACATATTTCCACAAAAAAGAAAAAGAGAAATCTACGACTGTCGTGTGATTATTTCGTCTGGATTCTTGGTTGTTGCTGCACTGTTGGGTTTGAACGCTAGAGGGCAGCATGGGCTTTCGCCCTGGGAGAGAACACGCCAACGTCTTTCATTTTTCCGGGTTTATTTTTGTGGTGTTTTTAATTCAAACAACTCCAGAAACTCTCCCAATATCAACGTGCCCATTCTTAACATCATTTCTGTATGTTTTTCTGGTTTCAGGTGCTAGATGCCGCCTGCAGGTGGATGTTCAGAGGTGAGCTCCTGCACCGCCACATCTGGATCCTCTCATCTCCATAATCTACCGTGTGAAGATGATATGAATAAACTGTTGCTTTTGCTCACAGCCAGACATTAAACAGTAGGAACCAATAGTTTTATTTAGACATTGTATATAAAGTTGATCCACAGGAGTGTGCAATGATGATGCTGAAATTAACAGGGCACAAATCGCTAATTTACCACCATGTAGGTCAGGGATGTGTTTGAAGGATGAGGAATTGTTAAAAGCCTTTTTAAAATTTTACAGTCTAAATCACTTATTGGAAGATTCAAACACAGCAAGTTGATGTAACTGTGTTGTGGGGAAATTGAAAAATATAAAATGCTGCAGAATATTTACATCTTTTAAGCAAAAGTACGTTCTTCGCCGGTAGGTGGCAGTAATCCGAGCAGATGCGGATTAAGGCCTTCAGTGTAAGTGGAACTAACGCGAAAATGAAGTGGTGAGACCACTGAGTCATGGCAGTTCATTCATAATTGATTCCAGATTTGCGTGGGGCATTTTCTGGTGGATAAGGCCTTTCTGAAGGGTTTTGGCAGGTCAGCTGTGATTTGGTTACAGTTTGATATCAGAGAACACTTCATTTTCGTCGCTGGATTATTAGTAATGTTATGTTTCATTGATTTGTACAACAGATGTGGTCACGTAGAGTCACTGACTTGTAGCTAATGGACAGTCGAAAAATATCTTTTTACCTTTGAAGTGGTAAAATCCAAGCCCTCCTCTGATGCGATCAGAAAAAGTGTTTTTCCAAGAGTCACAGCTGGACTGATGAATGACAGCCGTCTCTTCGTGTTTGTCTGTTAACGTGCTCTCATTGTCCTCAGATCATCACACCTAGCTGACGAGAAACGCCCCGAAGAAGCTACTCTTCTCGTCCATGTCCACAGCGGTGGCGTTGGTCACAGTCACAAAGAGGCGGTCGCCGCTCCCGAGCGGGAACAGCCCCCCCTGGTGGGCGGAATGCAGGGAAAACTGGGATCCACGGGACCAGCAGGAGGTCCGGCTTGTCTTCATCAGCAGGATGGGAACTGGGTAGGAGTTCACCTGGTGGGAGACGGACAGGTAAGTCTGGATGTTTTGGTAAATAAGGTATATAAGTAATCAAAGATCTAATAAGCAAACACCCACCTTTTTATAAACGTACTGCAGCAGGGGTCGCCCTCTGTCCCCCTCCTCTTCACCTTCTTCCTCTGCGTCCTCCAGCGAGTGGGTATGCCTGAAGTAGGTCTGTGCGTAGATGTAGTAGAGGCCGGGCCACGGCACCACCAGCTCTCCGTCCACCAACTGTACATCCTGCAGGAAGGCCAAGCCTTTCTGCCCCTCCCACCACAGAATCTTCTGACCCTGAACGCGGCGCCCGGCTGGTGCAGGAGCTGCGGGGGAACGCCACAACCAAACACTGACACCGGGACCGGGGAGCCCAGGGCAGATCTGCAGGGTTTGGAACTCACCACCTCCTCCGTCTCGGTCCAGCTGAGGCACAACGCTGCCCGTGACGTGAGCCGCCACCTTGGGGCGAGAAGAACCTCCGTCCACCATCACCAGCGAGGGAAGAACCCGCGACACTTCATCTGAGGCAGACAAGAGGAACCGTCAGGAGTGCGGGAACTGAATTTGTGTGTCTAAATCTGAGCTCTCACCTCTGACGGCGGACGAGATCTGGCTCTGGAATCGCTCTGACAGAGACTGCAGGATGAAGAGCAGAACATGTTCACCCTTCCACCTCCTTTAATCAGCCACCAAAATGGTGAGAACCTTTTTTTCCCTCATCTGAAGTCGATGTTTACGTCAGTTCGCTTTGAATCTAGACACTTAAATATAATTGGGAAAGCAGGCTGTAAAAAACAGACGTTCTGCGTGTGGAGAAAGAAAACAGAGTCGTTTAGTAGATAAATATCACATGTTTGACCGGGATTATTTCTCTGTTGCTAAGATTAACGGTTCCCATTTACAGCGTCTTTTACAGCTTCGGTAACGACCGAAAGATCCGCAGGAGGAGTAAATAAATTTACTGGCTGGATTTACTGTACCTGCATTCAATGAGCACAGCCGGAATTTATGACCTAATGATTCCTCTGGGAGTTTCCGGGAGGCCATTTTGGCTAAACATATGACACGTTTATGTGTGGATTTAATACATCTGCATCACAGATCCAGAGGAGTGAAGATGTCAGAACAAGCTGCTGGGTTTGGATCGTCTGGGTTAAACAGCCGTCAGGAATGACGACACACACACACACTCCTGATTGGGCAGAAATGGAATTAGACCCCACTTCCTGTGGCCACTGTGGCCTCACCATACCTGCAACATTCTGAGGTCGGCAACTTTTTTGAAAATGTAAGTGGGTGGAGCTTGGTGAGAGAGAGAGAGTGTGTGTGTGTGAAAGAGGGAGAGCAGGTAAAGCATTCCTGTCCTAATGAAACCACACAGGATCACCTCTCGTCTCCAGCTATAAAGGACTTCTTTGTGTGCCGCCGATCAGCGTTTTTCTGCTGCTCTGATCTGAGGTCAGCCACAGAGGAAACCAACTATAATGAGGATTTCAGGAATTCTGCGCTTCAACATGTCCCAGCTAATGAAAACACTCACTTTTTATATTCACCAGTAACGCTGTTTTTCAGTTTTATAGCATCAGATTTGATTAAAAGTTAAACGGGTTTTTCAGGCCTGACTTTAGACAGATTTTCTTGTGATTTACGTTATAAATAGATTTGGATGCTAGGGTTGCATTCTGGGTAATATAGGCTCCACCGGACAACTGCAAATCCAGCAGATCTCATGGTGTTGACAGCTTGTTTGCAGACTGTCTGGCTGACTTTTCTGCTCACAACAGCTGTAAAGTTGAAAGTCTAAAGCTCAAGTGTAAATGGGGCAGGTGACTGCTTTCAAAGAGGCGACGCAGCCAGGAAACAGTCAGTTAAATCACGCTTCAAAAGCAGATTTAAAGGACTTTGTTAGCTCAGTCTGGAGAGAACCAACATGGCTGCAGGTTGACTTCTGTAGTTAATCTGAGTTCGTTGTTTTTCTGGCGGGACCACATTCTTGTTTGTCGGTGTAAAAGCTAAATAATGCTGTTGTGTCATCTGTTGGCGGTGTGTGTGTGTGTGTGTGGGTGGGTGTGCACGCTCCAAACTCCAGTGGGTGGGGGGAGCTTCTGATTCAGTGCAGAGCACAGAGTTCAGGGCCAAATAATCAGTCATTAATACGGGCCAGCAGAGGCCGAAGCTCGTTTACGCGCAGACTGACTGCAGATCTGTGCGTTGCAGGTCTTTGCCGGAATCTCACCTTCTCGATGAGCAGGTGAAGCTGCTGAGTGACCTGCCAGCAGGGGTCCCCCTGTTCGGCCGTGACGCCCTGCAGCTCGTCGCCCGTCAGGCAGGAAACGCTGCTCCTCGCAAACAACTCCGTCACCTGGGTGAAAACAGGTGGGTTAGAAGCAGAGGAGGAGAACTTGGGGGGGGGGTCACCATGAGGGTCGCTTTCAGAGCTTCTGGCACCGTCAGACGTCATTAATGTGCCTGTAAACACTGGCTGAGGTTTCTGATCAGTCAGCTGTTTCCTTCTCTTCTTCTTCTCGTCCTTCCCCTGCAGTTGTCTCCTGTACTTTTCCTGCACTGTTTAATTGATCTCCTCGGCAGGTAGGAGTCACAGTTCTTTCTCATTTGCATTTAGGTCAAATCAAATCCAAGGTTACCAATGAAGAAAATGCTCAATGTTTGGCGTGCGTGTGTTTGCATTAACTGCCAGGATATTACATTTCCTTCTCAGCTCTTCTGGGCTGAAGATTGGCTCCTGCGAACGCGGACTGCGCGTCAGGCTGGACCGGATCCAGGTGAGCTGAGGCCCAGGACGCGCACACGGAACGCTGCCGGGTAATTACTGCGCGTAATAAGACGCGCGCTACTTCCTCGTAGAGATTCAAAGGAAATGAAAGTGACTGAGGTTTTGAAAGTTATTGTGCTCTTCATAATCCGAACCCCCCCCCCCAACAGAGTAATCTGTCAGATATTCTGACGGATCCCGTGCGCGATGCGTCCACGCGCCTGCGGTCCCGAACCCACATTGCGACCTTACCGAGCCGAGCGCGGTGGTGAAGTGCAGCACGGTGATGGTGACGACCACAGTCTGCAGCAGCACCGCCAGCAGCAGCAGGACCCCGAGCTGCGGACCGGAGCCCGTCATGACAGAGCCGCCGTCCGGCACCCGACCAGCGTCTCGTCCCCGCTGCCTGACGTCCAGAGGCGCCTGAAACAATGGCAGAGGGAGCGGAGCCCTCGACTGTTACCCTCCCCGCAGACCGGGGGAGGAGGAGGAGGCGGGGCCGGAGAACAAGAGCAGCTTTCCCCTCTCGATTTTCCCTCCTGGAGACTTTATTGTTTCATTCCTGCGCTGGAAAAACACTGATAGACCCAGTTTATTGTGAAGGTTTCGTATCTGCGCGGCGGATCGACGCTCTCACCCGGAAAACATGTTCCACACCGGTTTGCTCGCAAAGCTGCGAGCTGGCACCACCAGGGGCCCCGGCGCATTGAGGAGTCGCCTCGGAAGTTTACATGCCCCCCCCCCAGGCCGACATCAGTCCACACTCTGTCACACTTCAGGTGGAAAAACAGCCACTTCAACGGCCACTCAGCCGTCTCCTCGGGCTCTCCTGGCTGATTTGTGGCTGCACGCTGACCACGTTTAGCCGCGTCCATCGCTATTAACCACCGTTACGCCCAGTCTGGAGGGAGCTGGAACCATCACAGCCCCACCAGAGCCGGGGACGCATCGGGGACAGGTCGCCCCCCCGCCCCCTGCCCCCCCCCCCCA